>WAAE01016484.1:0-27859 GCA_013400495.1 Nicator chloris | reverse complement strand
TTGGCAAAGGCTGACCATTAGCACAGACTGTTGCCTTACACAGGTTTGCAATATGATTTGGCCTTTGACACCGACCACAGAAAAACAAGGGAATTGTCATCTCCCATGCTCCCTTTCTTTGTTTTTCGCTGACCTGTGCATTTGCCTGTGTCTGCTGCTCGCCCTTTGGCTCCTTTTCTGATGGCTGTGGGGTAGCAGCCAAGGCAGACACCTTAAGATCTGAGGTGTCCACATGCACACAAGCGTGGATCAGGTCCATCACAGCAGAATCCACAGGAAGAGCTTGAATGAGCCTCCTGCATTCAGCATTGGAGTTGCTTTTCACAAGCTGTCTGAGCAAAATATCTTTCAAGTGTCGTCGTCAACCTGCTTTTCCAAAGAGACAAACAACTTTCCAACAAAATGCCAAAAAGGTTCATTTTCCCCTTGAAGTACATTTACAAATTTCTGCTTTGGAGAAGACAATACAATCGTTTTCACCAGCGCTGCCCTGCCTAATTTCTGGCACTGTTCCAGCACTTGTTGGTGAGCACCAGCTTGTGTATCAGGATAAAGCAAATCACCTTTCCCAGTGAGCAAATCAACTCCAACCCCAAACCTGGGATTGTGCTGAGGCAATTGAGCATTCTGTGCAGCCAATTCTGTGGCCAATTGCCTCCAAGTTTGGTCAAAAGCCCATAACTGAACAGGCTGAAACAACATTCGAGCCAGTTGCCAGATATCAGACGGCACCAGCAAATCCACATTTATAACATGGATGAACTGCATGGCCTCAGAAGGACGAAGACCAGACTCGGCCACCTCATCTCAGAGGTCAGCCACAGCTCCTCCCAATGTGGCATCAGAAGCAAGAGGCTGCCCTGAGCCAGGAGAAGCCCGAACGTCTCCCAACAAGGCGACATCATTCTATTTGTCCTGCTCTGTAAGCGTTTTGGAAGCAGACACAGACATCTGGCTAGGGCTTACAACCATAGCATCAGATGACCTAGGGGGGGGACGCTGAGAGAGCGGGGTACAGGCACTGCAGGAGTCAGGGGGTGCAGCACCAGTGGGTGCGCAGCACAGGCACTGCGGCAGGCTGGGGGCGAGGGGTGGGTGCCGCCCTACTGCCTCTCCCTGTGGTGGGGCAGTGCAGCCCCTCCGCTCTGCTGGGGCCACACAGTGGGGTGGCGGGGCGGTGCGGCCCTCCCCACTCCATCAGAGCTGTGCCCATAGGCGCCACCGGACCACTCGATGTGGCTACTGTCCATCCTGCTGGCACCGTGAGGCTTGGTCCAGCCCCAGCTGTCAGGGTCCGCTAATAGGTGCGGGGCCCTGATGGTTCGTTTTCTGGGATCTCAGAGTACAAAAGACACAGCAGGGGACAAAAATCAGTATGGTTAAACAGAAATACACTTCTATTGAGTGCCAACTTCAGTATTGCGATAGAGGGGAAAGAAAAGAGAATAAAAGGATAGAAAAGAAGGAGAGAAAAAGAAGTGTGGGATATAGCTACCAACAAGAATGGAGCCCTCGTGGTTTTCACAGATCAATTGATTCTCCACTCAGGAGCCCTCATGATCTTTGTGGTACAAATGGGTCCTCCGTTCCTGCTGGGGAAGATCTTCAAAGGAGCTTCTCTCTGAGACTGAATATATAGGTCTTTTCTGAATCGAAAGGCAGCTGGCCAGAGCGAAGGCGGGGGAGTGAGTTCTTGTGATTGTGGCCCACAGGCAATGGGGGAACAGGGCAAGCCTGATCTGTTCAGCACAGGTGTACCGTAGCTTCCATTGTTTCAGTCAGGACAGCCAGTTCAGTTCTGCAGCCAGGCACAGGCTCCGTTGTTCCTGCACTGCTTGTATTGGTCCAGTGAACACACCTGCAGACAGGACTTGGCAGACATCCCACCTCAGCCAGGCCAGGGGCCCCCCTCGCTGCTCCCAGAGTCTCAGTCCTTGGGGTCTCAGTTCTCGGAGGCAGTCGTGAGGCAGAATCAGATCTTGGACTGTCCGTTACACCAGCCACACATGCAAGTCTAGAGCGGCGGGGACCACTCCAGAACACAGTAATGAAAAAGAATCCAGTAACAACACTAGGGAATGAAAGTGGGCCGGTCTCGGGTTTGTGTTTCCCAAGACATGTCAGATCAGAGTCTTTTTTCCCTGAATGCCCCGTGTTGAAGCAGAAGAAGAGTCAAAGCTGCCATTTCAGGTTTTCTCTTGGTTGTTTATTATTTCTTATCTACAAATTCTTTCTGTGCCCTGCCAAGGTCTTGTTGCAGCGAGGGCATGAGACAACTCCCGCCCACGACAGGTGGGCAAGACTTTTTATACCATGTACTATGTATCTTTTATTTACCATTAATCACCAATACCTACTACTAATATTAGACATGTCACCTCTATTCTGTGACATTTCTCTATTCCTCTAATCCCTGTGAGCCACCACAGCAGAAAAATGGATGCCAAGAAGAAGGACAAAAAGGACAAGGACCACGCCCAGGTCCTCCATGTTTTTCTTCTGACCCCTTTCTAAAAATCCTAATATTCTACATTTGCACCCTGTGATTACTTTACTACTACTACTATTACCTTTCCTACATTCTCGTGACTTGTAATTCATTTCACATGCTGAAAGCTCTCCCATGGACTGAGATCAAGGACAGTGTCTCTCTGGGGGTCCGTGCAGTGGGGTCTCCAACCCCCTGCCAGGATCTCAAACCCTCCAGGGCAGTCAGAGGAGTGCCTTGGAGTCTGACAGGCTGGGATATAAGGACTTGAGCAATCAATTGTTTAACATTTGAACATGTCTGGGCATGTTCCTTACACTATTTCTGACCCTTCTAAGGTACATAGTTATTTATGGGATTACAGGTTAAACCAAACAGGCCAATACCTTCATACTGAGTATGAAATATATAGGAATGTTAATGTAGGATGCTGTTCTGCCTTTACAGTATGTGCTTCTAAAGCAGTCACATTTTCCTTTCTGAACACAGTTTTTTTTGCTGGTGGTGTCAGTGTTGATTAAGTTCATGTCTGGTAACTGAACTCATCTTAAGAAATTAACATTCATATCTGATGTATGTCATAATCTAGACTAAGAAAAGGGGACTGCACTTTCCCTTTTGAGATATTTTTTTTGGTGAAAGGTACCTGCCCATTTGACTTGTGGAACCTGGCTTGAGCTGATTCAAAGGTATACTCATCTTCCCAGCAAGGCTGGCATTCAATGCTGAAATCTGTCCTTAGCAAAAGGGTAACCAAATGAGGGCTGAAAACTGGAATTCCATAGAAAAAGCAAAGAAAGGTGTTTTGAGAGAGTTGAGAGGAAGAATAACCATCTATAAGGCCCTAACCAACTTGCTAAAAGGGCTTTTGAAAGAGGTTCTGTTACAATGGTTGTTGTACTCTGGGTTAAATGCTTGGGAGAAGAACCAAAAAAGATATTCTTAAGAGATCCAAGCAACTTTACTGGCAATCTTTAGAAAATCAGCAAGCTTTGGCAAAAGGTTTGGTGCAACACCCAACCAACATAAAACACTTCTCAGAGCATTAACTTCACCCATTCCACTTAGCAAACTTTAAACCCATTTGATGTTAAGTTCCTCAAAATGTTCCAAGAAGAGGAAATTAGAAGAAGAAGAGAAAGAGAGAAAAGATACAGAAAAGCATACATATAGATACGAACTCCTGAGTTCCAGTGGTGTTCAGATAGACACTTCAAGACGAAGGTAGTATCAGGACATGTGGCTTTGTGCTGAGCCTTAAATACCCCTCAGCCTTCATTGGCCCACCCCCCAGGTGGACCTTCTGGTCATTTGGCCACTCAGAAACTGGATCAGGGGCTCAAGGTGCATTTCCTCCAGTGTGACAATGATTGGCAACTCAGCCAGGCTGGGTTACAGGCCCTTTGAGGGGTGTGAGGAAGCTCACTGCCTTGCCTGGGGAAGGCCTGACCTTTCCTCCTCCACACACACATGTCCCAAAAGCTCTCAAAACATCAATCTGTCCAGTCTCTGACACCACCGCAGGATATTCTGCAAGGATAAATCTGCTCTAGTTTTCTGTGGGCAAGTTCTCAAACAGAAGAGCTGATGTTACTTCAATCCTCTTGTAAGGACCTTCAGTTCATATTTATTAGAAGTGAGCAATGACTACTATGACCAGGACTAGAGGGGTTCTGCCCCCAGTTGACTGGAGGAAAGAGACAGTCAGCTCTCCTGGACTGTGTGGATTGATGGCCTGGCATATCAGACCCACAAAAGTGGGTGGCTTCGGTCAACACCAGTGCAAAATGTACCCTGATGCCACTGAGCTGTGTAGGGGCAGAATCCATCTCTATTCCCGGGGTGGCAGGGGGAATCCCAACAGCTGACTATACTGGAAGCTGAAGTGAGCTACCAGCTCAACTCAACTGGTCACAAATGGGAACGCACCCTTGGCCCAGAGGCCCTGTGTATCCTTGGCACAGATTACCTCAGGACAGGGTATTTCAAGGACCCAAAAGGGCATTGTTGGGCTTTTGGAATAGCTGCTGTGGAGAAATAGGAAATTAGAGAGCTGGTCCCTGGTGCCTCAGAGGACCCTTCTGCTGTGGGACTGCTGAGGGTCAAAGAACAACAGGTACCAATGTCGCCCTGCTCTTCCAGCCTTCTGTTGTTTAACTTTAAGTGTCCTTGTTCTCACGCATGTTCTTGTAAACAATATAGATGTTTACATACTTTCATAGAAGAGGAGTTCTCTTGATGGACACCTGTCTTGACCAATGGGATTGGAGAGGTGTTGACCTTGCTTAACAATCACTTAGTTTGCTTACTATACTATATAATGGAGTCAGTGATGTAATAAAGTTAGTCCTCTTAGTTAAACCCATGTCAGAGTTGGTGTGGTGTTTCTAGTGTGGCAGTGCAACATACCAATCACTACCACAAGTGTGTCAAAAATGGTCAAAAATACTGCCCCAGCCAGAACTGTGTGACCCCCAGCCATGATTCGTGAACTGGAGAACCCAGGAGTGGTCAGCAAGACTTGCTCATCCTTTAGTAGTCCTGTATGGCTTGTGCATGAGTTTAAGGGAGAGTGGAGACTGACAGTGGAGTATCACAGCCTGAATGAAGTCACACCCTCACTGTGTGCTGCCCTGCTGGACGTGCTCAAACTTCAGTGTGAACTGGAGTTCACGGCAGCAAAGTGGCACCACCACAGACATAACTGATGCGTTTTTCTCCATTCCTTCATCAGGAGAATGCAGGCACAGTTTGCTTTCACCTGCAGAGGAATTCAGTGTAGCCCCAGGGCTGGAAACAGCCCCACTGTTTACCATGGCACTGGAAAAAGGTGAGACTCCAGAACATCTGCAGTACATCCATGACATCATTGTATGAGGCAGCACACAGAGGAAGTTTTTGGAAAGAAGATAATCCAGATCCTCCTGAAAGCTGGTTTTGTCGTAAAACAAGGTAAGGTCAAGGGAGCTTCCCATGAAATTAAATTTTTAGGAGTAAAATGTCAAGATGGATATCATCCGATTCCGGTGAATTCTGTCAACAGAAAAGCAGATCTGTCCCCACTGACCAGCAAGAAGTAACCACAAACCTTCCTAGGCCCCGTGGGTTTTTGGAGAATGCATATTCCAGAGTACAGTCAGATGTACTGTAGGTGACTTGGTTTGGAAAGACAGGTGTCTGCCAGGGAAAGCTGGAGCCTCTCTTGGAATGGAGAATGATTATTATAATTTTGAAATTAAAGGGCTTTCAGGCAAAGATATGGGAATAGGAATAACAGTTCTTTAGTAGGAATATTAAAAAATGCAAATATAGCAGTACAAGAAAAACATTAAGTAAACAAATAAACAAACATCCTAGAAATACTGACAGAGTCAGAATACGACTTGACACCCTATTGGTTAGGGTGTTGGGAGCAGTCTAAAACAAGTCTTCCTAGAGTGACAGATGTGGTTCTGTTGGAGAAGAGATGATCCTGTAGAAGGGTCCAGTAGTGGCGAGATGGGTTCAGACTTCTTCTGGGAATGTAATAGAAAACTAGCTGCTCTCCTGTTCTGAAATCTCAGCTTTTATCCAAGTAGGAATGCTTGGTTCCTCCCAGTGGGTGTAACATCTTACTATGGAATGATGTAATTGTATCAGTCATGTGGTGAGCCTTAATGGCCCATTAACAGAAGATACCTTCCTACAGGGAGGCTGGTGGTGGAAGAGATAACACTGTTCCACCTGGTTTTAACAGGCCTATTAACAGAAGGCACCCACCCCCTCCCCCCCCTGGAGTTATGAGGAATGGGTTATACAAGAGATAAAGAAACAAACCACATTTCCCCAACCGGTTTTAACATCTGGGAAATAGAATACACACTTTTGCTTACATATTGCAACCTAAGACACACAGAGGAATAATTTTAAGTGGGGTCTAGAACAAATTAAACTCTTTATGCAGTAGCCCTTGGGGCAGTCAGGACAGAAAAAGATGTGAAAAATCTAGTGGAATGAACCTGGATGGACCCTGGCCAGGCCCCCACCAAAGCCACTGTATCACTCCCCTCTCCCAAGTGGGCAGGTAAGAGAAAATATGGAGGCAGGCTGGGGGGATGGTCCTGTGACAGGACCAGCTGTCCCTGATACCTGCTCTGCCTATGGCATCTCCTGGTCTGTATGCACGCAGCTGCAGGAGGAAGCTGTGGGAAGAGTTGCTGGTGCCATGGCCCAATGGCTCTGGGACCCCATGGCTGTGCCTCCTAGCACCTGAGTGTCACCCATGGTAGGGCTAAAGGGGAAGGCCATTAGAAGGGAGAGAAAGTAGCACCCAGAGATTTTGTGAGGGAAATAACAATTTATTTCCATTTCCTTGAATAAAGCGTTGCAAGAGCCCTGCTAGAGCTGCTGATGGGGCAGCCTCTGGCAGGCCTGAGGAGAGTTCTAGGGCCCGAGCTCCCTCTTTTGTCAGACATGGTGGGGTCCAGTGGACAATCAGTCCCTGCCTTGGGTGCAGAGGGGCTGCGACTGCTGCCCTGGGCAGAGGGAAGCCTCTGATGTACCAGCTTCCTCCTTCTCATCAGTGTCTGTGGGGCTGCTGTTGGGAGTCCCTTGCTGGGAAATGCTAGAGCTGTTGGAGCTGGAGCTGTTGGAGCTGGAGTTGTTGGAGCAGTAGCTGTTAGAGCTGCAGCTGCAGCTGTTGCTGCTGAAGCTGATGATCCTGGAATTGATGTAGCTGGAGCAGGAGGTGGAGCTAGTAGAGCTGGAGCTAGAGCTGGCCACAGGGCTGTCGTTCTCCTCTCTGACAGCACCAGAGTGCAGAAGCCTCTGGGCCTCCTCACGGCACTGGCCCATAATGATGCTGATGACATCATGGACCAGTGGTGCTGTGTGTTCCTCGAGGAGAGGCTGCAGCACCTCGACCAGCATCTCAGCATTTGGCCCATAGATACAAAGGCCATGCAATATACTGCTCTCTATGGCATCTACCACCCACCACCAGCCCTGGTATATTCCCTCCAGCCTCTCATGCAGCCAGGGGCGCATGGGGTCCAGGAGATGCTGTTGTTGACAGAAAAGTTCTGCCCACACCTCAGGGAGGACACTGTGCACAGACTCCAGCTCTGAATCTTCCTGTTCTGCTGGAGACACTGTCCCCTGTAGAGAATATGAAGGGGATACCACAGGAGGATGGTAGCTGTTCTCATCCAGGCTGCCAGGAGCTCTCTCTGCCTGGCTGCTGCCATCTGGCACCTCCTCAGGGACTGTGATGAATGTCTCCAGATAGTCATCTTCTCCATGATCGGAAAATCGGACAGTCACTATTGTTCTTCTGCAGAGTGGGCACACTGGATTTCTCTGTGTCCACCGCAGGATACAGCCCAGGCAAAACTGGTGGTAACAGGGCAGAGTAGAAGCCACATCCTCACAAGTGTCCTGGCAGATGGGGCAGTTGCAGTTGGTCTCTGTGGACATTCTTGTGCTCTGCAGCAGGCAGTGGAGTGATAAGGATCAGGGCTGTTTGCCCTCACTGCTGCTACCTCCTGCAGGAGAGAGAGGCCATGGTTACTGGCTATCCTGGGGCAGGGAGAAACAAATGGCCAGGCCCCTGGAGAAGGCCACCCTCCCAGTGCCCTGAATCCCGTCACACATCCTACAGCCACCCCGGCAGGACATTTTCCTGCACAGCTTACCCTCAGTGTTGCATCTGCAGTGCTTGGCTGCCTTAAGCAGGCAGGGCAGGGAAACAGGAGGGATGGCTCTGAGACTGGCACTAAGATCTGCCACTTACAGGCACCACCCAGCACTAGAGAAGCCTCTGAGGACTTGATCCTCCAGTCCTCACAATGTTGCTTGGATGGAGTTCAGGCTGGAGCCAGACTGGCCCAGGCTCTGCCAACTGAGTATAAGCAGTGAGGGACACAATGCCATCATCCATTCCTTCTGTGATGTCACAGTCCAGGCTTGGTGAGATCAGCCTCCACTCACCGGTGACAGCAAAAAAGCCCTTTCACCTTCTGGTCACCCCAAGATAAGCAGTGAGGGAAGTAGAGTTACAACCCATTGCTCAGGGACATCACAGTCCACAGGTTGGCAACATCAACCTCCTCCACCCAGTGTTGTCACAGCAGGCCTTCCATCCCTCCAGGTACATGGAGAAAAGGAAAAAAAAATCTTGTTTCCAACTTCTACGTTCCTATGTTGCTCTCCCTTGTTCAACTGCGTCATGTGTCTGTGGCCATGTGTCTCATCTTGCTTTTAAAGTATTTACTGGTATACAGTGACAGAGCACAGGGGAATGAATAATTCAAAGCTGTACCGGGAAAGGTTGTTACTGAAATCGGCCAAATAGAAACTTTCAAACACAGTTTCGAGTCTTAGAAAGCAGGCATTCTTTATTACACAACGCTGGTCACTCAGAGGATCCCTCCTCTAATCGAGTGCCCTTGGTGTCAGGTGAACAGAGTTTTTATCGTACACACTGATTACATGTTCATTTGCTATCCCCACTTACTTGATGTATATGTATTACTTTTATTTTACAAATTTGCACCCCTTATTGGAAGTCCTTATATGGTTCTTTGGGGTCTGTCTTCAAATGTCTAGTGTCCTTTTCGGGTTCCTCGTCCCCCACTTTGGAGTAAGCACAGTATTGGTTTTTGCACAATAACTTCGGTTTTGTCAGCCTTACAGAGATGAGCTGGCATCCTGCTTGTGTTTTGCATGACTTCTGTTTGCCTAAGCTACATCCTTCATCCACTTCTTCAAGGCTGTGATGCTCTGTTCTACAGTCCTTATCAAGTCCCCCCTGTTCTTGAGACAAAGTTCCTTGTGGGAACTAGTTTCTAAGCACCTATATTTCATTTTACAGCGTAAGACATTACAACAGCTATAGACCAATATTTTAACCAAGTCCAGCTGGGTAACCATGATGTTAGTTTGGTCCAGATTTCTTCAAATCCCCAGGAGATGTCATCTTGAGCTAAGGGGCTTTGGTTCTTTTGATTATGGAATAATGTATCCACAGTTTTACTCTGTCCATTTCAATGCAGTAAAAGTTGTCAACAGAACTTGGAAAGGTCCTACTTTGGCTGTAGCAGAGCAGTTCCCCAGTCTTTCAAGTACACCCAAGCTCCTGGTTGGAACTTGTTCACTGGTATGTCCAATCCTGTTGGTCTGGAGATCACTACTGCTCACTGTAAATCCTGTAAAGTTTCACTAAGAGAAATGACAAAATTATTTAAATCAACCTCTCCTTATATGTGTGTGTTTCCTGAAATACGTGGTACTTGGTAGGGTCAACCATACATACAGCAGCTCATAGGGGCTGATTTTGCTGGTGCCCCATGGTTGAATTCTAATTCAAAGTAGAGCAACAGGTAAGGCTTGGACCCATGTCAAGGAGGTTTCGTAACATATTTTACCCAATTGCAATTTGATTGTATAATTCATTCTCTCTACTTTGCCACTAGCTTGGGGCCTATAAGGAATATGAAGATTCCAAGCTATTCCCAAGGCTTTCCTAACCTCTTGTAGCCCTTCTGAAATAAAGTGGGAACCTCTATCTGATGATATTCCCAAAGGTATCCCAAATCTAGGTATTACTTGATTCAACAGTATTTTAGCCACTTCCCTAGACTGGTTGGTGTGACAAGGGAGGTCTTCTGGCCACCCAGAAAAGGCATTCACCAGAACTAGGAGGAATTTATACCCCTCTTTTCTGGGAACTTCAGTAAAATCCATCTGCCACTATTCACATGGAACACCTCCAGATTTTATGACTCTTAGCAATACATTGTGAGCTGCGTTAGGGTTGCTTCTTTTACAAACTATATATTTTTGGAGTCTTGATTGTACCATCTGAGCCATTCAGACACATTATAGATTTTTGCAAATGTTTCAGAAGTTTTTCAGTACTCCAGTGAGTTGCTTTGTGTTTGCAATCCACTATTTCATGCAAATGTGATTCTGGGACTATTTTTGCCCAGTTGAGATAACTGCCCAGCCTTGTGGATCAAATCTTGCTTCTACAGTTTCAATGAATTGACAGTCCCTAGCACTATACTCTGGTTTTTCCACTGGAAGAGGTATCTCTGGCAAGGGTACTAAAGGTAAAACTTTGTTTTCTAGCATGTCATTTTCTGCATTCTTGTTGGCTAAATGTTCCCCAGTTCCGGTTTGGTCTTATCCACTTGGTGTGCTCTGCAATGCCTGATGGCAACTTCCACTGGTTTCTGGATACTTTCAAGTAAACCCAAGATTTGTTTTCCATTTTTGATCGATGTGCCTTGAGATGTCAAAAGGTCCCTTTCTTTCCAGAAGTCCCATGTGCATGTACCACTCCAAAGGCGTATTTTTGATCAGTTCTGATTGTTAACGCATTTTCCTCTACTCAATTCCAAAGCTTGAGTGACTGGAATTAGTTCTACTTTCTGTGCAGAAACATCAGAGGGGAGTGACTCCAATTCAATTACATCGGATTGTGGAGTCACTGCATATCCAGTCACTGCATATAGTTGGATAGGAAGGTTGAGGGCATGGTCCTGTGACAGATCAGCTGCTCCTGTTGTCCACTCTGCCTTTGGCATCTGCCATATTGCAGGTGTGCAGTTGCAGTAGGAATTCCTGTGGGAATAGGTACCACCACTGACATGGCCCTCAGACTCCAGGGGCCCGTGGCTGTGCCCCCCAGCACAGGGGTGTCACCCACAGTGGGGCACAAGGGGAAGGGGAAGGGCATTAGAAGGGAGAGAAACCAGTGTCCAGGGGCATTAGAAGGGAGAGAAACCAGTGTCCAGGGACTATGGAGGGAAAACCAATTTATTTCCTTTTCCTTGAATAAAGAGTTGTAAGAGCCCTGCTAGAACTGGTAGGTTGGCCTCCTGCAGAGCTGAGGAAAGCCATAGGACTAGGGTCCCATTCTCCTTTTGGGGCACCAGGTCTACCTGGGCAAGTGGCCCCCTGTTCCAGCCAGGAGCAGAAGTGCTGTGCCTTCTGCCCTGGGCAGAGGGACCTGCCACTGTCACCATCTCTTGCCACAGGTCCTCCTGATGCTGGTCCTGCCCTGCAGGGGTGGGCACAGGTGGGGAGTGGCTGTGAAACCCAGGACAGAGGGTTTAACATTGACTGCTCTTGATGAGTTGTCTGGAAGTGACAGTTTTCCTTTTCCTACCAACCAAGGCTGTCAGTGTTTCTGTGTTTGTATTAATGAGAAAGGCAGAGAGTAAAGTGATGTCTGAATTCAATTGATTTCAATTTTTCCTTTCATGACATTTTGTCTGTGAAAAGTCTGAAAATCAAGGACATCTTTTGGAAGTGCTCAGAATCCACTGTCTGTGACCTTGATACTATCTGAGTGATGCTCTAGAACCTTGAACTGTCTAAGCGAAGGCATGAACTCTTTTGGATTTTTTAGAGGGAGAAAATAAACAAACCTAAACCTGTTTTCGGAATCCTCTAGAAAATCTGATTAATTCAAGAAAGTATAATTTGGAATGTGCAGATTTTCTGTTCATAATTCATTCAGACACCTGTATAAGCCAGACCAATAATGCTGTCTTTAATGATTTAACACAGCTGATTGATATAAAATCACTTGAAATTTTGGCCTCAACTTTCAGTGATATTTTGAATATGAGAATGTCCAGTTAGGGGAAGAACAGAATATATTTGCACAGTTCCATTATGTTTTTTCGGTTTTTTTCAACACACAGATCCTCTCATTGTTGTGAAAGAGGAGCCAAGCATCAAATGGACATCAATATGATTCGGTTTGATCTCCTAGTTTATTCTTATTCCCTATACTTATACAGAATAAAAGCAAGTACAGCTAAACAACTGTTGATTGACTAAAAGCTCATCTTCACATACTCTAAATGATTGTCCATTGGTCCACGTCTTTTGGCTGCATAGTCTTCTTTGTTTTGTCTTATGAATAGCATTTCTGTCTTCAGCATCTATGAGAAGGTACAACAACTTGTTACATATCTTCAGCATCCATGAGGAAGCGTCCATGACAAGGACCACTAAGTTATAACTGCTACTTTCTTGTTAATTCCAGGCACTGTAGGAACAGTACAGAACACTACCAATTCTCATACTGTTCCCTGATAGCAAGGATTGTTCAAACCTCCTATCAATAGAGTGTGACCTTGTTCTTCTAAAAATTCCTCCACATCTCATTTCTCCTTATACTACAGCCCTGCCCCACCTGGATCGAGGAGCAGGTTGTAATACAAAGCTGTGAAGGCTTAGGTAAACTGAGGCAGGTGCATAAACACCTGCTACCTTCACACAGGCGACTCAGGAAAACCACGAGAGAAAAACACTTCTAAGGCAGGTCTGCTTTCTTCAGCACCTGGTGTCAAAAGCCCCCAGGGCGGCAAAGCACAGACTTTTATTTGGAGGGTGGTAACTAACAGGCAACCAATAACAGTTTGGCAAAGGGGGGGGATTCAACTGGGACTGACATACAGGATTAACAAATGGGGTGAAGTCAGGGGGGATTCAGGGTCACATGGACAAATGGGGCTTCGAGGTTTAGGAGATTTCCACAGTGGGGTTTGAGAGAAGGTTGGTCTCTGGGGAATATTGACAGGGAACACTCTGGAATGAAGGCAGGATTTAGATTGAGTGACAACTGAGGGGGCAGGTGCGAGGACTGGGGTAAACCACTAAAAAAAAAACCATTAACGAAAACAAGGGTACATAGAACAAACCATGATCCATCGAACTTAATACAAGGCTATAAGGAAATTATCTCCAGGGTAGATTGATGCCATTTGGGGTATCCCTAGGGGATACCACACCCTTCTTTAGACTTAAGCATTAAAGTCAACCATCTGCTTTGGAAATGCAGCTCAAATGTAAATGTTTCTGCTCTTTTGCTTAATTTTTTTTTGATGAGCTGAAAATATTCAGTTGTAATTTGCTTTTTAGAATTCTTTGTCACTGTGAGACTGGAAAAAGACTACAGGAATTTCTCCTGCCATTTATTTTAAAATATTGTAAAATACTATTGTAAAGACTATTTGGCAATATTTAATTTTTGCTTTCTGTGTAACTTTATTAAGTCTGTACTTTAAAACAAGTGTTACCTAGCAGGCTTTCAGTTCAATTACAGCAGTTGCTTTTCAGCAGGCTAATTTTCCTGTAGGACTAGACAAGGAAAGTAATAATTTAGGAAATTGAGTTTTCCACATTGTTGCGGTGTAAGAATGGTATTCCCCACTTTAGCTCTCACACTGAAACACCTCAGACCACGTGCCACTCACTGACTTCCCCAGCACTTTCCCTGTGGCAAGATGGAGAGGAGAGCACAAACAGGCAAGGATAATGGATTGAGATAAGAATAATTTACTAGACACAGCAGTGAAATAAGAACACAAACGGTAATAACAACACTAAAAGCAGAGTGTACAAGAGGCGAACGAATCACACACGATCATTCACCACACAGAAACAAGCACACCCCATGCCTTACAACACACTGGCTTGTAGGAATGCACCCCCACACCCGAGCAAGTGTTTCTATAAAAGGAAAGGAGTTTCAGTTTAACTTTGAACTTAACAGGAAAATGGACTAGAATTTTCTGTATTCCCCTCACTGTGGTTGGTCCAGTGCCAGCACAGGAACACTAGTTAGGCTTTGGAAATGTTTCTCAAAGCCTGTAGATACTTCTACTGGCAGTCTCCTAAAACATTAAGTATTTACGAAGGTGCACAAAGAATCTAAGTGCTTTTTGGTGCGTCGTAGCATGGGGCAAAGGATTGTCCCTGCACCATGTTCGGCTTTTTCTTTTATTTCTGTATTGTTTGTTATTTTTCTATTTTTATTAAAACCTTTTTCTTTTTCAAAACACCTCTGACCAGCCATCTCACTAATTATTTTTAAGCAGTTCTAAGAAGTGCTGGACACTCCTAGAAACTGATACATCTACATGTGTCTCATTCATGGTTCTGGCCACGTGGAACCGTGGATCACTGGCCCTTTCCCCCTGCCACATGGCAGGTGGTCTCCAATTACCCCAAGGTCCTGGCCGTGCTCCTCCTGGCTGCTGCAAAAATTACTCCTGACCTGGCTGGATCCAGGACACAGGATCTGCCCTGTGGCTCCTGGCTCTTGCTCTGGATGACAGACCTCCATGGCATCTGCCCCGACAAAAGGGACTTCAGGACAATCTCTCACTTACTGACATTTCCCCCTCTGCCTCTGCCACACCTCCCTTTTTGCCTCGAGAAAACTTGGAACAGAAGTAGCACTTAAGTACCGTTCTGCACACACTGAACTGGCAGGAAGGTGGACCCACGTGTCGCTCTTGGCACATGTACAGCAAGGACAAAGAAAGTTTTTGAGGGGCCTGATCTCAAGGCATTCACTCATGCAATATGGGCCCTGTTTCTGAGAGGCACGACCAACAGTGAAGCAGTCTAGCGTGGAGAACAAGGGGACCTCCTGAGCCAGGGAAACCCTGGAGGAGCAGAGAGACGCAGACCCTGGGCGGACACCAAGCGACACCTGCTGCTGGCACAGAGGCACCGCAGGGACATGCACACATTGGTGTGAGCTTGCTATGCTTTACTGGCAGAGCCAGGCCTGTGCCATGGCTGGCACTCTCTGAGCTCTGGCTGTATGGGATCGAGCCTCAGGCTCGGCTCAGCGGTAGCGGCGGCGGCGGCGTCTTCGGCTGTGGTGCCGGCAATATCCGCGGCGGCGGGACATGGCCCGGCGCCTCCTCCGCATGCCCGGGCGCTGGGAGCACCTGTGGCTCCTGCTCTGGCTCCTGCTTCTGCTCTGGCGTCCTCTCCGACCGTGACAGGGCATGATGGTTTTGGATGAGTGCTGTGTGTGTGGCTGCCCTGCTTTTTTATACAGCTGCCAGGGCTGAGCACATTGTGACAGAGCGAACACCAGCCGTGAGGTCACAATGGATTATGCAGTACATATGCATTCTGTTTCTCAGAAATCATTAAATATGCATAAAATGTTTGAGTCTGCACAGTTAGTCTCTGAGGGTCTGGTTGGGGATCTTTTGAGACCCTGAGTGGCTGCTGAGCTTTTGGACTTTGGTTGACCTTCATTGTAGTGTTCCATATAGTAGTCATTTTCATCTTGGTTATCTGAGCTGCACAATACGTTCTCAAACAAACTGCATTGCTCTCGCTTGACTTGGGACGTAGGTGGTTTCAGAGCTCTCAGTGTTCCACTAACCACTACTTCCTCCTAAGCTATTCACAACAATCCCCCACTTGGAGACTTTCAAGATTTTTCTTGGAAGTATCACATCTAAAACTCATTTTCTTACCTATGATAATAATGTTTGTTATTACAAATATTTGCAAAACATCTCATGAAAGCCGGAATACATTGAACTATTACACACACACACACACACAAAAAAGGCAAACTGCAACAATTCCAACAGAGGTTATAAATATTTCTTTAAGCCTTTAAAGGTCTGATAGCCATGAGGAAAGCCAATACCCTCAAGAGTGGGGACTTTTAGTCTTCTCCAGTTCTTAAATTGCTTTTTTTGATTGATGATATTCCAGATTGCTGGACATCAAATCCATCAGCATTCTTGTAACAAATCCAGCAATTTGTAACCTTCACAGTTTCCACAATCTTGATTTTCAAATTTAATAGTTTTTTTTCACAGCTTACCCTTCATGACTTATCTTTACTTCTATGGCATTTGTTCTAAATAATTCGACACAGCAGAAAAGAAGTAATATTTTTATGCTCTAATGAGTTTAAGCTTCAAATCCTCTGCTGACTCCATTTTCCTTTCTGGTTCCTTGCGTGTTGGGGCTGGCTTCCCTTGTGGGAGATGTATCAATGCATTGATCCCACCCCCTTTTATTGTTGCAGAGTGCTTGGAACACTGGAAATGGTCCTTTCCACTTTTCTTTAAGTGCCTTTTTTCTCTGCATTCTGACATAGACACAGTCCCCAAGCCGGTGAGGATGTACCTGAGCATCCAAAGTCATCAGGGATGGTCAAACCTGTCAGATGATTGGAGAGATGGGACTTACTGCTTGGATGCAAGAAGTCGATTTATTGACTTACAGGGCTCAGCTTATATAGCCTTACAGCTTTGAATAGAATATTCTACTGCCAAGCAATGTTTTTGCCAAGCAAAACACCACTTTGTTCGTGTTTCTTATCAATGTGCTTAACCACAACCTTTGTAGGTGCAGTTTTACATGGCTGCCTAAAAACAAAACACAACATTCCTTTCCTACCTCCCTCAAATCTCTGTTTGAATCTCCCATGGCTTTTGGCCTACCAAGTTCAGAATGTCCAAATCTGTCATGAGTTCAGCAGTACTCTGAGTCCTACTTTCTAGCTGTATTGCCACACAAACCAGAAACCTGTACAAAGATGAAAGGACTTTTCCCAAAGATGATACACATGGACTTCAATTATCATTTTCTATCACATGACTTTCTCCAGAAAGGATTGTAACTTGGTAAAGTCTTTCATAGAGGATTTCATATGGGCTTACTTTTTCTTTAGAAGCCACTTGAATTCTGATTCTCAATAGTGCAAAGGGAAGCACTCGTGGCCACTCCTGTGTGGTTTCCTGGCCAATTTTACTCATTTCTGGTTTTAGACTCTGATTCGTTCTTTCAGCGCTGCTACCGGGGTAAGACCTCCATGGGCTTGTAGGTCCCATTTAACTGGGAGTGTTTTGCATAGATGCACAGTTTCAGCTATGAAATGAGAATCTCTATCTCGTGACATTCCAAACGAGATCCCTAAACTGATTATTACTTGTAATAATATACTTAATTGTACTCATTGGCATGACAAGGCAAAGCCTCTGGCTATGCAGAAAATGTGTCTACTAAACCAAATAAATACCTATATCCTTGTTGTTGAGGTAACTGAAAAAAATCTCTTCAGCATTAATCTCTTGCACTACCCTGTTTTGTGATTTCTAGTGGCAATCCTTTGTAAAACTGTGCATTGCTCTGTAAGCAGATTTTATATTTGCTAACTATACTTGTCACAATCTCCGTCAGCCTAACACTAAGTACCTGCCTTTTCAAATTGGCTACCATACCTTCAATACCCCAATGAGTTTCCTTATGTTTGTCTTCTACAATTCATCTCATTATTGCTTGAGGCACTCTAATTTGTTGGTTTTTTTCTACCCACCACCCTTCAGGATTCAATCAGGCATTGAAAGTTTTTGCCAATTGATTGTCTTCATCATGGTATTCTGTGATTGATTTGGAAAGGTTCACGACTTAGGAAAGAATTCCCAACAAGATGCTTTGTTCTGCCACCTCTCTAGCAGTTTTGTCTGCTACTCAGTTTCTGATGTTGACGGGTGTTTGTCTGAACTGGTGAGCTTTGCAGTGTATTATTGCTACTTTAGCAGGGAACTGGACACTCTCAAAGCTTTCCATATTTGATTAGGGATCCTGATTCCTTGCAAAAGGATTGAGGTACATAGCAGAGTTCAAGGCAGTAGCTGTCTTTAGCACCACTTCTTTTGTTCCAGGAGTAGCACCTGTTACTTTAAGATTCTGTTCTTAAGTGAAAAACAATGACCTACTTTTTGCCTTAAACAAGACATAACCATTTGTGGGACATAAACTGACAATTTTTCAATTAATTTTCAAGCCTATTCTGTCAATCAGGACCATGGTGGCTCCTGCTCTGAGGCTCACTGGCCATCCCTCAAGTGCATCGTTTAGTTGTTTTTTGAGAAATACACTCTTTTCCAATGGGTCTTTCCTATATCCCCGGCCTTTGAGCTAAATATGGAGCTACTGTGCAAAGTGAAGGCACTCATGTATGAACAGTGCAAAGGCTTCAGTCAATTCTGGTAATTCCAGAGCAGGGGTTGTCATCAATGCCTTTTTAAGATCTCAAAAGGCTGTTGGACATACAGGAGCCAAGTGCATCACCTCCTTAGACTTCTTTGATGTTTCATACAAAGTTTTTTCCAATATTCCATAACTGGGGATCCATAATCAACACCATGCAGTCATTGCCATTAAAGGACATAGTTCTCTTATAGATCTGGACTCTGGTATTTGACAAATTGCTTCCTTCCTTTCTGTTCCCCAAACTACACTGTCCTTGTGAGTGTGAAAGCCAGATCAGACATGGGCAGATATGCACATGGTCTTGAACACAAAGACAAGATTTCATGGGAAATGAGCTTTGGGAAGTAATATTCAACACATTTTAAACATCATGCTTTTATTCCCTTCTCCCTGTAATGACTGGACAACAGTATTTTTGCTGCCAGCTGACTTAAATCAGGAATAAGCTTGGGTATGGGGAAAATGAAAGTAAAACTGTCATAAACAGTGTATAAAATTTTTTTCCAAGTGTCAGTAATTTCAATGGCCACCTGCAGTTGGCACAACTATCAGCCTGTAATTGTGTTCAGGGTCAGCGCTGGCTCCTCCATGTCAGCTCCTCCTGCAGAGCACATGGGAGCCTGCGCATGCTGCTGACTTGCTTCCTTTTAAGAAACCAGGATGAGGAAAGGTCCGGGGGGTTTTGTCAAAGAGATGATATTTGAGTGACTGTGTAAATGCTCAAAGCCTCACATACTGACCAGCCAACGGCAGGATCGACCAGTGCTTGGGAGGGCTGCACCTTACTGCCCTGCTTAGAGGTATAAAGCTGCTCCTTCCCCTTGGAGATATCCAAGCACAGCACTTTTGTGGAGAAACACTTAATTAGCCCTGGTTCGCACAGCTGCAGCAACTGAGGTAGCCAGACTGCCCCTTTCTGCGCTTGGAAACAAGCTGAGTCAGTCACAGGACAAGGCACCATGCCCCGACCATGTCCAGTCTTGCTCCTCAGTGACATACCACCTACCCTGGAATGTGGAACTCCCCATTTCCAAGGACACGTGGCCACTGGCACCTGCACATGGCAGGAGCAGTCAGATCCTTCTGTGGCTGCAGTGAGAGTGGAGGTGTCAGTGTTAGCGAGTGTTGTTCCAAATTGGTTGGTTGTAGTGGTGTGTGATCTGTGCCTTCCCCTGTAGCTGTCAATCCACTTTTGGACCTAGCTTGAGTCCCAGAGAGCTCCCTGTCTATTATGTTAAGTTGAATGCCTTATTAGATTGTGTTTGGGATTCCCCTCCTCTTACTTTCCTTATTTGCCTTAGTATTGTAGACCCCTCCCCATGCTCCACCCTTGTTTGGCTCCAATTAGTTGTTAGGTTGTACCACCCTTGGTTCCCGCCCCCAGATATAAGCGATGGGATAGCTCAAATCGTGCTCTTTTGGGGCTTTCCCCCTATGGAGGGGGACAAGCTATGGGATTGCTTTGTATGGAAGTCCTTTGCCTTGCCTTGAAGCCCTAATAAACCCTCAGAAGCTGTGTGGAGTCTCCTTGCTTACCTGCTGCTGCCAGCGAACATACAACATAGGGGACCCCCCCCGGGGGACCCCCCCGAACACAACGCAACAGTTGGTCCTAGCACACCGTTGTTCAAGAGGCTGATACACACACTGAGTGGAGCTAATTATTTACAGTTCTATGCAGAAAGGGGGAGCTCAGTGGCAAATTCACAAAGCCAGCACCACAAGAACAAGAGATTTTTAGTATTTATACATTTTAGAAAGAAAGGAGTTAGTGTTCATTGACTGCAAGTTACCTAGTTCTCTTCATAATAAGTATTCTGTCTGCTGTTGGGTAATGATCCTCTCACTCCTAGTGCTAATTAGTCTGCATGCCCAGTCTCTCTTTTCTTTTCAGTCAGTGGTTTCTTGAGTTGGTGGCTATGGTCTGTCCCTGCTGGAATTACCTTTTACCACACCAGAACTGATTCAGCACAGTTACTGCATTGGCTTTATTAGTTTGTATCTTTTTTTGAGGGTTCTGTCAAGTGTCCTTGTGCCCATAAATTCTGCATTATTTGTGTCCACCATCAGTGGTACATCCTTATTCCCAAGCCTTGCTAACCTCCTCTGAGATCACTAAAGCCTGTCAAACCCTGTAACTTAACAAGGCAATTCAGCCAAGTAATTTGACTTTCCAACACCTGGCCATCACTTAGAGCTTGTTGGCTACTTTCTGTTTCATAGAAATAATCTCCCTTCTTGTTGATAAACCTTGAAAACCACAAAGGCCAAACAACAAAGAACACTTTTTCCTAGCAACAACTTTTCCAAATTTTGCAGCAGGAGCAGTGGCTGTGTGGGAGTGGGAGCACCTGAGGCAGAGCAGCATAGTGGAGCTGTAAGCTTGGTCACGATCCACTGTGTTCCACAGGGCTCCAATCCACACTACATCCCACAGGGCCCCCAACCCCACGATGCCTGTCAGGGTGACCCTGAGGTCCCAGGACCAGCAGGTGAGAGGTAGGTGTCACACTCTGTGGATCCACTGGATGGGGATTGGCCATGGTTTTGGTGTCAGGTGCTGCTAACCCTGCAGGGACCCATTGGGCAGGGCTGGGGCTGGGGCTCCACTGGTGTTCCAAGGGCCCCTTTGAGGCAGCTGCCCTGCTGGAAGTGACTCATAGGGATGACACGGAGGAGGTGCCAGTGGAAGTCAGAGGTTCCTCATGCTGTGACACTCAGGAAATTCATGCCCTGGGCATGGGTCTTGGTCAAAATGCATGGATTGCTCATTTTTCCATGTTTATACCACAGTCACCAAACATGTCAGGATAAATTAAACCCTCTAATAGTAATTTTTTTAGTATTAGAAGTAGGCATTAATTTATTCGTGGCTCTGGTGCATAGTGTGAGAACTCCAGACATATGCACGCCACTTTCAAAGCTTTTCCACTTATTGATACACTTTAACAAACAAAGAAATTAATCTTCATTGGTACTAAATTACACAATTCCTTCCACAAAGTAATATTCTATCTTCTATTTGGTATTGGTGTCTTTCTTCTCATTCTAATGATTCCACATTGTGCAGTCCGTTTATCATAGCTTTTTAGATTTACTGTCAGCCAATTTTGCCTTCAGAATGAAGCAGTTGAATGGCAGTAGGTTTTTTTTGTTAAAAAATGTGCGTATGCCGATAAACATTTTAGTGATTTTTAAGCTTCACCTGAATGCTAAACATTCTGTACTAAATGATGAGTTCAAACAAGCAATCCAAATTTTGTTATATCTGACTAATTTAGGAAAAAATGTTTCCATATCACATCTCTGCAAATAATTGCATCTAGAGCTGAGGAAAAGAGAAAGGGTTTTGGTGCTTGTTATAGTTGAAATTCACCTTATGCAGGTGAAGTTCTTGGAGCTGACCCCAGGATGGGCTTCCTTAGTACCAAATAAATCCCAGGGTTGGGTGCTGCCCCGACTTTTGATCTTTTTGTGAACGACTTTTGCCTGGTTTGTTAGCTGAGCTCTGGCCAGTTCAATTGTACTCAGGCACTTGATTTCAAGGGAAGCTCGTGCCTATAAATTCCAGCAATTGGGAAAGGATGACTTACTACTTGAATGCTTGGCTGCATTAGAGGCTAAGTGATAGTTACTCTCTCAGGGCAGTTTTGTAGTTGGCTGCTTTCAAAGGGAAAACTGTGTCAAAGCAGCCCTTTTTAGTGATGCGACAGCAAACCTTTTCAAATACAGCTCTCATTTAAAATTAAGGGCCTAGTTAATCAGCAGTAATGGAGTGTAGGCTGAATTTTTTACAGAAGATTTCTTTTTCCTTTTAGCCAAATGCCAGCCAGGTGTCGCACAGTGGAAGTGCACAGGTTGTCAAACTGTAAAGCCCACTTGGAGGTACTGTTGCTTTTCATATTTTGCTCAATGTCTGTAAGATTTTAAACTTGGTGATTCATTTTTGCAGCATATTCTTGGGACAAGGGGTGTGTTCAGAGATCTCAGCTGTAGGTGGGTTGCCCTCAGGTCAGCCTTGCAGTCTCTTGTCACTGCATTCAGCCATCTGTCTGTTTTCCCCTGACAAAGCCTGCCAGTCCTTCCTTGTTCCCATACAGCTTGACTAGTTGGAATTTTGAGCATTGAGGTCAAGGTTTGGACCACCCCACACATTTAAATTCACTGCCTTGGTAGCTAATGTTTTGGTTTTGGAATGCCTAGGCACTATGCTAAATCATTCACCTTAATTGGAAATTGAAAGAAAATTACTTTGAGGAAGTTGCATATAAAATTTCATAAGGCTAATACATAAAACTTTGCTTGTTTAAATTTTTTTGTCTTAGTCATTAATAAGTGACTGTTGCCACAGTACCAAGCTGGGTTCTTTTCAAGGAACGTGAAAGAAAAGTAATGATGTAATCTTCCCCACAGATTTCATTGTTACCTTCCGAGCACCACGTGCTTAGGTGGTGTCATTTGTTATTAATCTGTCCTGGGTACTCTTTCCCCAAGGAGCCTGGCTCTAGGCAGACACGAGATGGACACTCCCCTTACAGGCACTCGTAGTGGTGGTGCCTGCAGCAGTGAGCTGAGCCAGGTACAGCCAGCCCTGAGAAAAACGGGCTCTCACCTGGCTGTGGCTGCAGTCGCCTGCCTGTAGGGACATCCCTGCCACTGAAAGTGCAGCTCTTGCCCTGGCTTAGCTTAGTGCAGAGCATTTTAAGGCAGCATCATCGTGGCTTTTTGGAAAGGGAAAACTAGACTTAGAATTTCTCCTTGGGGATGTTGTGTTTCACTTTTGAATTATGATCTGTGTGATTCTTGGGGGTGGTTTACATAGATCCTAAGGGAATATTTAACATTCAGTAACTGGGGTCTGAGGACTGGCAGTAGTAAGACAATTGAGGAACTTGAGGCTATTTTTGCTTTTGGCTGGCACTAAGAAACTCAGGTGAGACAGGTCTGGTTGCTGGTAGGGTACAGGGTGCCTTTGCAATATGTTCCATGCAGTATCAGTTAGGGATTGGGCTTTGTCACAGAATCAGAGAATGTGCTGAGTTGGAAGGGATCCACAAGGATATTCCAGATCAGCTTTGTCCCCAGGATTTCCATCATAATTTTAAATCAATTTCCTTGCCTTTTCCTGACCTCCCATTTGGCACTTCTTTTTCTGTTTTCCTTTCCTTTGGGAAAACAAGCAGATGTCAAAAGAGCCAAACCAAACGCTTCATGTCCTGCACCTAAGAAAAAGAAAACAAAGCCCATGAAACCTGCAAAGAGTGAATGTAATCATTGCACTGCTGTTTATTGCCAACCCTACAGGGACAGGGTGATTCATTTACTTGCTTGAGGACTTAGAAGAAGCCAGAGTTACTTGCTCGCTTGCAGAGAGATGGAATTATGCAAAAGGACAAGGATAACCTTGGAAAGATCCTTCAGCAGGTGAGATTGTGGAGTTTGGGCCAGCAAGTTTTCCACCATGCTATTCTTTTGTTCCTAATTTTTACTTGTTCCACCACTGTTTAAATTAGATACTAATGTGCAAGTTAGGAAATGCTCCCTGTAGAAATTTTCCATGAAGTTCATCCAGATGCCTCAAGATGCAAGTCCATGAGACAAAAAGAAAGAAAACTTCAAAACTTTTGGAGCATTATTGTTTTGCTAGAATAGCTGTCAATGATGAACACTTTGTAATGTTGTTGCTCCTCATGCCTTATTTCATTCTTTTACTTTTCTGTGTGCTGTTTAACTTCATGGAGTAATTTCACAGGGATTCCTTGACTGTGTGAAATGGTTTGTTGTGGTACTTAAAATTTCCGGGGATAAGTTTCAGGGGAGACTGCATAGGGCAGTATTTCATTTGAACTGCAGTTGGTGGCCCCTCAACGGTACTTGGCTGCTGCTGGGATCTGTGGGGATTGCCTTCCAGGGAAGGGTGTTCCAGGCAAATCCTCCATGATAAAGGTGGTAGCCCAAATTTGAGCACAGGGTTTCTTTGATGTAATGTGGGTTAAATCTTCATCTTCCTTGGAACAATTTTATTCAGTAACTTCTCCAATGCTCCTCTAAATCCACTGGTATTTCCTTATTGCAGCCACTTATAAGATGCACAGTTGATCCCGTTGAAAGATGCAGTGGTTCTTTCCTTCCTTTTTAAATATTCCTTGTTCCCCATGGCTGTTGCTGAATCATGCAAGCATTAATATATCAAGCAGGAACATTTCCTCTTTAGCTATGAAAAAAGTGTTTGGAACCTAGTCAAGAGAGGAAAATTCAACATGGATACACTTTCAGTTGATCCCATACTGACTTTTAAGAACTCATTCACTGAACCTGAGAAGTTTGTTGCTGTGTTTGCCCAGGGTACTGGCAGGGTTTTTTCACCCCGAAGATGATCGCAATTTAACAAGAGCCATGCTCTGCCATGCCAACTGAAGTAGCCCATTTATACTTCATGTTGATTAGAAAAAATTCAAAGCTCAGCTCCTTAGAGGATAAAGGATGAAAACATTTTCTCCTGTTCCATTGCAATGTTTAAGGAGATTTCCTTGCAGGCAATGTCCTGTATGAGGTGTGAACTGCCTCAAGGTACTGGTTTGCATTCTGAAATGGCTGTGTGAGCAGCACTACTCCCTGAAATGCCTTGCTCCGGCTTTTCTGGACATCAGAGCCAGTGGGGTTTTATTTTTTGTCAGTCTAAAATGGACAGCCTGAGCTTACTGAGGTACACATAGTCTTTCTCCTCTTCCAACACAACCTTAGTTCTGCTTTTAAGACATGAATTCCCGATTCTGGGTATCTTTGTTACTTTCAGAATTTTTTAAGCTGGGGAGAGACAGACGTCAGCACAGACCCAAATCAGCAGTATTTATCATGTTTTCAAGGAGAAATGAAAGGGTAAAATTGTGACAGATGGTGTTGATGTGCTGATTAGTTATTCCACGGCTCGTAGGGGTCAGATTGATGGAGACTTTTCCTGTGGGCTTTTCTATAGAACTCTGAGCAGGTGTCAGTGACGAAGTCTAAACCAGCACTTTTGATATCAGTGGTCTTGAGGTTTTACTACCTCATTTTAGCTTTTTGAGTAGACTTTGTTTTGAGGAAGAGATGAACCTGATTTCTTTTCAAAGGACTAGTAAGGCACATGCATGGCCTTCTTATGGCAGGACTTTGTCTGGAATGAACCTTGGCTCTGCCACATGAAGAGGGACTCTGGGCCTAACCACCTCTCCTTACACATTGTAGCACTAAATGTTGTTTTCAAAGGAACTCTTGCTAGACACGAATAGAGTTACTTGGTATTTTCCAACTTGTAAAACTTTAATATGGCTTAAAGCTCATGAGATAGAGGAATAATTCATATGTCTACCAAAAGACGTTGTTTACTTCAAGTTGAGTGCCCACAAAGAGTTGTTCAGGACCAACAGTATTTCTGTAGTTTGCATACAGAAACCACAATGAACATTTGTTTTCTTAAATGTCTGCCTGTAGGTAGCCAACGTGAATCCAAAGGATAATTCCTTCAGTCTGAAGGAACATCTGTTTCAAACCCTTCAGAATAATTGGCATGGCTATACTGAAATAGACAGACAAAATTTGAAGTTAATACTTTCTAGGTAAGTTCAGTCTTTTGGGAAAGGAAAAGAGCCTTTTCAGAAAAGAGCCCTGAAAAATGACGCCTAGATTCCTAGAATACGCTGAGGTAGCAGGGGCCCATCAGAGTCACGGAGTCCAACTCCTGGCTCTGCACAGGGCATCACAAGAATCACACCAGGTGCTCAAGCGTGTTGTCCAAATGCTTCTTGAAGCCATGCTGCAGTGACCACTGGCCTGGAGAGCCTGTTCCAGTGCTCAAGCACCAGCTGGGGCAAAAATGTTCCCTAAAATTCTCTCAACTCAGCTTCATGCTGTTTCCTTGAGTCCTAACACTGAAAGTCTGTTTTCTCTGCAAAGAAAGAACTATGGCCGTTGATATTTAGGCCTTGTAATGAAATGTTGGACCATCCTTACAATCAGCTCCATCTCAGAATGCCACTGGCAGCAGCCAAATGACATCTCTGGGACCTTCCAAGGGAGATGCTCCAGCAAGACCTGCTCAGGTATTTTGTGCATTTCTAACATTCTCTACTATGTATTAAGTTTTAGCACACTTGCTGGTGGTGTAAAAGCTGTGATGTGAATGTGCAGAACCAGGCCTAAGCATGTTTTGCCTCAGACATTCTGACAGGTGTGACAGGAAGGTTGTGATCAGAAAGGCAGGGTCCTGCAGGAATGGAGAAGCACTGTCCTAGGCCAACTTTCTGCTGAGCCTGGAGACTTGAGCTCAGTCTCTACCTTCAGCTCATTCCCTGGGGAAGGGTTCAAAGGGCTGCCTCTGCATGTGTGACAGAACTGCATGAAAAGTCTACTGTACATAACAGGCTGCACCAGGGTGGGGCAGATGGGGCCCCCTCATTCTCCTCTCCCTCTCTCTCTCTTTCAGTCTCATTGTTGACTCCAGCACTGCACTATGTAAGTGGCAGGAGCAAAGCAGCATCTACAGACAGGTGATATTCTCTGTTCTCTCTCTCTGTTTTCTGCCTTAATTTCTCTCCTCCCTCACTCTGCCTGGGCAAGGCACAGCTGTCCTGTTCTACTCCATCCTTGGCCCCTAAGTTTGCTGTGGGAGTGAGGAGCTTGTGGCCGTGTGTTGTGGCTTTTGAGGCAGCACTTTTGAGAAGGTCATTGGGAGGAGATGAGAGATGATTGAAGTGCACTGAGCAACAGTAAGGGCTCATTGATAACCACTTGTGAAACTCTCTTGTAAAAATTTAAGGACTTCTAGCTAGTGCCTTTTGCGTCTACAGAGTGGAGTGGCTGCTGGAGTGAAGGTAACTCTTCTTAAAAGCACAAGGGTTTCCTTGTGAAAAAGACATGTGACTGATGTCTTTGTACAGCCTGATGAGAATTCACAACCAACCATCACATCCTGTGCTGCTGGGTTGTTCTAGTGGAGCACTGATCTTGTCTTTAACACATAAAACCTGAGAACATCGGGTGCCTCTTTAGTAAATCATGTGGGTGTGTGACAGCAAAAGCTGAGTCTTTTCCTGATGTTTACAAGCAGAAATTGAGACCTGGACAAAACCAACCTGATCTCTCCCTTTTGGGGAAGCCTTTGATAGAGCTGCTGAAGGGAGTGTCTTTCTGTCAAAGCATTTCAGCATTTACAGACTTGCAGAAGCACTTGCTAAGTCATAAGATGAGAAAGTAGGAACACAATAGAGCATGTAGTTGCCTGCAGTACATCCTGGTTTAAATGTTCTTTTTAGTTAAGAAAGATGTGTTTTAAACCATTGCCAGTTCAGAAATGTTGCTTTTTAGAATGGAAGCAAAACCTGATCCTGATCATAGACTAATGAATTATTTTGCTATTATTGCAGAAATGGCCACTGGCTTCTGACTTTAACAGTTCCATGATGAGCAAGAAGAGGAGAATTTCTCACTGGCCCAGTCATGTTCAGCCAGCACGTGGTTGTTGCGAGCAAGAAGCCGAGTATCAAATGGACACTAATATGGTTAGGTTTG
>WAAE01016483.1:0-15408 GCA_013400495.1 Nicator chloris | reverse complement strand
ATATCCAGAATACTGCAAAGGATAAGATAAAATATCCTTTATCCAATAACTCAGTGGATAGTGCTTCCCTTGGTAAGTATATCTATTAATCTCATTTTACTAAACATATCAAATAATATCAAATTCTGTCCAATTCATCTTCCATCTAGAAGCTGAGCACAGTGACAATGTTGTGTTAATCAATTTTCCGTACCATACATGAGTCATATTTGTGATGTCCTGCAAATATGACTGAAGGCTCAAATCTGTCTCATTTATGTGCTGTGTTATTCTCCTCCACAATTTCCATGCAATACAGTTCTGTGCAACAAGGCAGTTAAATATTATTCACTTAATACACTAATGCTTTCTTTAAGGACTTCCCGTACACTGGAAAACATATTTTCATGCATTTTTATAAACTGAATGTACATTTTAAACACTTTGAGCATGTTATAATAACTTTGCTTTTATTAGTAACTGGAGCAACAGCAGCAGAGAAAGCAAACCTCAGAATTTTCTTCTCCTGTATTGTATGTGACTAGAGGGTTCCAGCAATGCTACTTAAGCACTGCTTTAATCTACAGAAAAACTTTGACCAGTGAGTGAGTGACAAGTGTCTTCATCCAGCACTTTTCTGAATGTACATGTTTTTAATGTACTGACGCCTCAGATACGCTACTAGTAAAAAAGATACTTAAACTTCTGTCAGGGCTACAGAACAAAACAGTGTCAAACCATAAGATGTAGAGATGCAGTGAAAACTATTTCTTATAGGGATTTGATTGCTTCAAGCATTTTGTTGCACTCTCAGTCTTCAGAAGGGGATATTTTACAATCTAGTCTAAAAAAATTAATATCTGACTTAGGTAATTATCATAAAAGTCCAGTACTGCAAGCATATTTATTATTTGGGGTCAATGTTCAATACAGGAATGATGAAAGGAACAAGCTACCAGATAAGACCTAAAACTGTTCTGGTTATACAGCACAAATAAAAGATAACTATTAGCATAATGCGTACTAAAAAAATGGCATTTCAAAACACTTGGGTTTTCTTAGGTTGTTCTACACCCATTTTCCTGGAATTCACGAACAATTTCTACTGTGGCTTTAATGTTGTAAATGAAATATCTGGCAACTACTATCAGTACCATCCCTATCTGTCCCTGATATGTTATTCTTTGTAAATGAAGTTGTTGTCACAGCACAGTCTGCAATAATAAATGAACAAGAGTGCTAGACAGCCCTAGTGCAGCCCACAAGCCACTCTCTTAGCAGCACACTTATACCCACTTCTTCATGTGTGTTGGTTTATGTATGTCTATATTTATATGTATATATTTATAGATACATATCCCCATTTCAGTGTTTAAAGCTGTTCAAATTTAGATGACTAGAAGCTATACAGCATCTGAAGAGATGACAAGAAAGAAGAAAAAAGATAAAACTAAAGAGCAGGGTACCAGGTGGCAGCCTTGTGATTACATTTATCTTACAAATGATGCGTCAAACTTTTTTTCTGTAACAAGTGCATTCTGTATTGTGTGTGTCCACTCAGTCATTGATGGAATCTGTGTGCTTTTCCAGTTTCTCACAATGACACTTTTTGATGCCATGGTCACGGCTAAGAGCAAAGTCACCATACTGGCTTCTGGACAGCAATTTAAGGCATAGCAAAATAAAAGATGTGTCCATTTGTGCTTTGTTGTTTTGGGAAGCAGGGGTTTCCTTTTTGTTTTAGTCTAAGTGACAGGCTTTCTGGATGAAGCCATTCACCACTAATTCTTCCTCCTTTCAAACAATTTGTGGTAATATTATATTTCGTTTTCAGATGTTTCAGACGTTACTTTTACATGTTCAGTAGTTTAATTTGTTTTTCATTCCAAAAGGATAATGACAAATATTTCAAACTATTTTATTTGTTATTGGCAGCATTAAGAAAGAAGAGAGTCCTTTCTGTTATACCTTACCAAGGACTGTATAATGAAATTTTGAAATTAAAAATTAAGGAAAAAATTTTGATGTTCCCTTCTTTTTAATATCACTTTGCTGTTCTTAGCAGCAGCAGAGACAAATTATAGTATAAACTTCAGTTGTGTCTGAGATGATTAAAAACGATTAGAGGAGGTATATTTTTACTACTAAAAAATGCTTAAGTCCAAAGTTTTCCTACAACCCATTGACACACCCTAAAATTAAGTCTGCAGTAGCAATGGATGTTCTAAAATTCTTAAGGTACTTTGTTTTACTATAGAGTAATTTTTCCTATTCACAGACTGTTAGAAGAAAAGAAAATCTAGAAACAAGCCAATGGTACCTAGGCAGGATTTTCTATACTGTTTGTAGAGCCAGTCCATGCCATGATAAAGCAAACTCAGAAAACTCTAACTGACAGGTAAATCTCATTGGAGACTTCCTACATATTATCTTAATATGTTTGAAACCAGTTATGTGAAGTATAAGATTATTATGCATTAAAACACACTTTATTTTATCATAAAGTGTGATAAACACTGGTCACAAAAACTTCATTTTTGAATTTCTGTACAACATAGGTAATAGGTACAATAGATACATATGTAAGAGGTTATTTAAACAGGCATATTGGATTTCAATATAGTAGGGTCAGAGGAAATTAATGTATTTTTACTATATGTTACTTCTTTCTTGGTCTCAAGTAAAAGTTATCCCTGAAATGTGCTAAATGAATGACATGAATATTACTTACCATGCAGTTTTTCCATCTTATTCTTCCTTAGAGGTGAGAAATTGAAGCTTAAAAATACATTTATACAAAACATTGGTTTATGCATATACTTTCTGTCTCCTTTCAGTACAAAATCTCTATCAAAACCTCCTTTTTAGCAGCCACAAATATCTGTGTTGTTTTTTTTTTTTTTCTCCATTAGGAAGAGAAATAAAATATTTCCCACGAGAATTTTATTCACCAATGACATAACATTAAGCCCCTGCCACAGTATCTCTTTTAATTTCTCTTACATATGAATTCTCAGCAAATACATCTAAACATCTCTGAGTTACTTACACTGCATGACTTTCCTCGCCATCTTGGCTGGGATGCAGTAAACCCACAGAATGATTATTAATGGCTTTTTGGATCTATTTCTCTTCATTTTAGCAGGGCTCATAAAGGAAGTGTGAAACAGACAGATCTCCTTCAATGGCCAAACTTTCTTCTTTCCACAGCAAACGCTTCTTTTGCCTCCCTCTGCACTCAATAGTACAAACACAAAAGTACTACACTTATCCTGAATGTAGATAGTAGGTATTTAAATGTTTTAGTAGATATTTAAACAGATAAATAAACTAATTAATTAAATCATGCTCGTATAAGAAATATAAGAAAACAGAAGAGACAGTTTGGAGAAAGTCTTAGACTGCTGTTGAAAGCAGCAAAAAGCAAGCCAAGTTCATGAGCTGTCATTAGCTGTCCTAATGCAGGCAAAGCACCTTTTAGGCTATTAAAAGTATCAATATCAGCAGACACCCATACCATGGCAGCTTTTCTTAGGAGAATTTTCTCTTATGGAAACTGCAGAAAAAGACTGCAAAGAAAATTAAGTGACACACCAAAATGGAGCAAACTATAGTGCTTACAAACTCTTAAATCTAGATCAATGCCTCTATTGAAGAAACCTAAGAAGTACACCAAAATTTCCTTTAATAATAAGGTTGATCTTCTCTGCCAGAAGATACAATAGCAATTTATTACTTTAAAAAGTCTTAAGTTATGTACATCTTGCCAACTGTAATTTTTTTTTGCCAGACATGTCAATATTCCAAGCAATGTGGGATTACTAGTGTCTGTTCAGTGAATCCAGAATGATTTTATTGCTGATACAGATTTCACAGTGAACATCTAAAATATGCAACATAAACAAGTATAAGAGTAATTACATGCAAATGAAAATAATTTCCCCTGGGGAAAAGGCTATCCCTTCTCTAATATAGAGACGGAACACATTAAAGGCTGCATAATTTTTATTCCAAAATCTAAAGTGCCCAGGTTGCTTAACAGTAGTTTTGCTTCTAGAGGAAGTAAAAAAAGAACAGATTTCTGAGAACTCATCTCAAAAACATCTTCAAAATCTTTCTCCAGATGACTATGTTGTTTAAAAAGTGATGATTTGCCTTGGTATATGAATAATCAGGAAGAAAAAGAAGGCAACTCCATCTTTTTCCTCTCAGAGCATGCTACTGTAGGCTTTGTTGAGGTGTTTATGTGGCTACAGAACAGCTCCTGGTCCTAAGGCTGTCAAACCAAGTACTTCCAAACAAATTATGCCCAAAAGCTCTTTTGTTTTTTTCCTTCTTATGACTATTTTTCCTTAGTGTCTAGAGTCAAATACAGGAACCAAATGAAGCTCATGTTCAAGTTAATAAACTCCAAGTGTGCTCACAGCAGATTATTTTAGTGCCTTGCTGTGGTGTGATTTATGCCATTTCATCATATGCATTCTTCCAGGCTCAAAATGCATATGATTTTTCATAACAATTAGCTTAGGGACACCACAGATCCCACTGTTATTAGCAGGTATGTTTTCAAAGTGCTGATTTATCTCTAACAACTTCGAAAACTGATGTTATCACCCCCACCACTCCTCCCATGCCCGTCTCCTTCCTTCTCCATTCAGTACTGTGCTTCCTGAGCAACAGCTATGGGCAGATCCTTTGGTCCTTATTGCAACTTAAGCCTTTACACCCACCTGTTTGGACAGTGAATGTAGAAGTACTCTGTATGCATGTACTTCCTTGTAGCTTATTAATGACAGCATTTTTCTTCTTAATATTCTGCCCATGTTCCTAGTCACAGGAAGGCTGAATGATGTAGATTGTTTCTTGAAATCTTTGCCTTGATGATTTTTGCTTTCTTTATTCACACCAACATGAGGTACAATCAAGAATAAAAAGCCTATTTTTGCGACATCGATAGGAATAGAACAGTGCTTCCTTCCTCACCCCTCCCCTGCAACCTCTCCCTTTTCTTTTTGGAACAAATGATAATTTTTGTGTCGGGCTTTCTTTGGGAATCAGATTGATTTTGTCTTCCTATTCAGGGCTCATATGTAAATCCTACCAAGGGGAAATCTGCATACAAGTCATCTTCTGAAAGTTCATTCCTCTTCTGAAACCTCATTCCCAGTCTTCATAGTTTTTGCAGGTGTTTGCTCTCCAGCTTCAATTTCCCCCCTGCCCCCTCCCCTAAATATGAAAATTATTAAGCTTTTTATGTTTCTGTTGTGTGGAGCTAGTAGAGTATATGATAATAATGCCATATGCATTCAGCCTTCTGCACTGACCCACAATTTTTATCTTCTTGTTCACCGAAAGGTGAGATAAACAGACAGTTAACAATTCTTTTTCTATAACTATTTTAGGATGAGGTTTATAACTTATTATAAAGGATTTGGTTAGTTACTAAGCTTTGTTCAAACAGTTTGCCATTCTGTGATATGGCATGCATGTTTTCTTTTATCCTACAAGCTGTACTAAATAATACAAAATTATCAAAGAAAGAGTAAATAAACTACTAGATTTTCTTCAGTAAAAATTTGATGGTTTATCTAATTTTCAGATGAAAATTGTTCTTTAAAATGTCAAAACTTATTTTGCCCTAATTTTTGCTAGCAATAACCAGATTCATGAGCCCAGGAACAGAATTTCTACAGAACTTTATTATTAATGCCATATATTTTATTCTTTGAATGAATATCTTATGTTATGTCAGCAATCCTAGTTTTAAAGGCTCCCAAAAAGAGAACATGGACACAACACTCCAACTATGCCTCCAAGCATACCCAGGAGGCTTTAAATCTGCCTGCTTGACAACAAACTTATTCTAAAATATAACATTTAAAATAGTATCTTTCTCTCTGAAATAGTACATGAAACAGAAAGAAAATATTTGAGAAGATCAGAGAGTTACCTGTATCAAAGAGTGAAAACAGAAGAAGAACCTTGGATTCCTTAATCACATGGATGCAGGAGAAGCTGCTGGTCTCTATCAAACACATGCTCTGGATCAGGCTCATAAACTGACATTCAGGTAAGCTACAGACTGACTTTTGTTTTGTTTTGTTTTCTTTTTTTTCACATAGGTGCTTACTGGGGCTCTTAAGGATGCTGCTCTAGAGGGTGTATACATAGAAGGATAAGGAAACCAATCTCTGGCTAATTACAGTTTACAGTACAAACCTCACAATTGCTGTTGTAACAGTTTAATGTCACTGCTAGCATGGCATAGTGTGCACAGAAGACATCCACTGTCATTGCCCATTTTAACTTACCCTCTGCACGACTGCTTTGTTCACAATGATTAGCAATATTTGACATCTAGCAGAGCTGATCTAATAGGGGAAATGGATAAAGTGCCTCATGCAACAAAACATACTCATGAACCTTTTTTCCCTAGATAAACAGTTATCAAAAGTGGGCACTTCCTTCATTCATGCTATTGAGTTTATCTCTACAGAACATTCTGTACAATGGCAATTCTGCTGCATATCTTCTTTACCTAGTTTACCAAAGGTCCTAACTCCTTTTTTTGGCAAAGCGGAGACCTCGCATCTGTCACAACTTCTCTTCTAAACAGGTCTTGCTGGGTATTGCAAATCTGTGAATGTTAGCCACTGCTATTTTTGCTTGTTATCATCTCCAGTTGATTCAATTCATACAAGGAGCTAAAATTACTCTTACAATCTAGAAGCAAAACAACCATTTGCAATTGCCTCTGTAGCACACAAGTTTAAATATAATGCAATACAAATGCAATTTCTTGATGGCTATATTCTTCAAGAGACCTTTAAAAGGTTTAGAGATGTACTTGAGGTTACTGCACATTCAAGAAAACAGTAGCTTTTTTAAAGTGACCAAAAGGATGATATAAGTATGTTTCATACTCTGTATATCTTGTGGAAATTAACTCAGAGTACACACCTTCTTTTCTTATACAAAGTATTTAGGTATGTTGTTGTATTTTTTATATTAGAAAATGCTGAGCCCATATACTTCAGCAGTAACTTCAATTAAAACATTATGCAAACACAAATTTGGTATCAATCTACACAGGGGAATATTCTCCTTTGGGATGTTAAACCAATAAGACAGTTAAAACATGGCAGAGAACCAAGATAAGCCATTACAGATAACAGTGTCATACAAGTGCATAACTTTTAACTGCCTTAACTCTTGTTATATGCATATAGAAAGAAACCATAGCATATAAATTTTATTTGGGTTTTTTATGCACATATATATGTATACCAAAACTGCTGTATGATATGGGGACAGGGAAGACAACTCCTGTTCACAATCTATAATCACCTTGCTGAGAAATATAAGCTAGAAAAGCAAAATCTAAATGATGCAATAATGGATCACTGGTGAACAGAAGCCCTTCCTCAAAACATGAGTTTTCAAAAACCATCTTTAGAGGTTCTGATAGCTAATCTCATTGGAACCGTGCTGTTCAAAAAAACCTCAACAACAACAACAACAACAAGAGGAAAAAAAAACAACAGTCCTGCCAATTTTAAGGAGTATGTGGATAGCACCGGTAAAAACTGCAAAACCATCCTGGATTTTTGAAAGGATTTGAAGAAATACTGCAAAGGAGACAAACAGGTAATGCTTTTCTTTAGTATATTGGTCACTGTAGAATGATGGTTTGTACAGGAAAGCAAACAAAAAATATTCCTAAGCCCTTCTAACTTATTCTGATATAGTAAATAGAGTAGATTTTACTGTAAATCATAGCTAAATGGGAGGGCTCTTTGCTGCAACTTCTCCACTCATTCCCCCTGAATTTCCACAGTGTATTCCTGCTCTTTTGGCTGCATGTGGAAAATTTATAGTGAAGACATCAATTTAGTGGGATTTTTCTTTTGAATATGGACAGTTAATTACTCTTTGAAAACAACAGAAAGGGAGGCATATCATAGAATCATAGAATGGGAAAGATTGGAAGTGTCTTTAAAGATCACCTACTTCCAACCTCCTTCCAAGGACAGGGACATCTTCCACTGATCCAGGTTTCTCAAAGCCCTGTCCAATCTGACCTTGAACATTCCCAGGAATGAGGCATTCAAAACTTCTTTGGGCAACCTGTTCCAGTTCCTCATGACCCGTCCAGTAAAGAATTTTTTTCTAATATCTAAACTAAACCTACTCTCAGTTTAAAGCCATTCCCCCTTGTCCTGTCACTACATGCCCCTGTAATAGTCTTGCTCTTCTCTCTTGTAGGTTCCTTTCAGGTACTGGAAGGCCAGAATTAGGTCACCACAAAACCTTCTCTTTCCCAGCCTGAATAACCCCAAATGTAATTTTGCCATAGGAACGTTACTCCATCCCTCTAATCATCTTGGTGGCCTCCTCTGAAGTTGCTCCAAATGGTTGATGTCCTTTCTGTGCTGGGGGGCCCCAGAGTTCGAGGCAGCACTTGATGGGGTCTCACCAGAGCAGAACGGAGGGGCAGAATCCCCTCCCTCACCCTGCTGCCCACACTGCATTGGGGGCAGCCCAGGATATACAACTGGCTTTCTGGGATTCAAGTACACATTGCTGGGTCATGTCCAGCCTCTCATGCATCAGCACCCCCAAGTCCTTCTCAGCAGGGCTGCTCTCAATCTGTTCACCCCTCAGCTTGTATTGATACCAGGGGTTGCCCTAACCCAGGCGCAGCACCTTGCACTTGGACTTTTTAAACCTCATGGGATTCCCAAGGGTCCACTTCTCAAGCTTTTTCAGCTCTCTCTGGATGTCATCTGATTTTTCAAGTGTGTCAACCACACCACTCAGGCTGCTCTCATCTGCAAATTTGCAAATAATCTATGTCATAAATAAAGTTATTAAATAATACAGGTCCCAATACAGAGCCCTGAGGGACAACATTTTTCACTGATGTCCACCAGGACTCTGAGCCATTGACCACTACCCTCTGTATGTGACCATCCAACCCCTTTTTCATCCATCTCTCAGTACATCCATTGAATCCATATTTTTCGAATTTAGTGAGAAGGATGTTCTGAGGGACTCTGTCAAAGGCTTTACAAAAGTCCAGAAAAATGACATCTGTAGCCCTTCCCCTGTGCACAGATGTCACTTCATTGTATGGACACTAGGTTGATAGGCAAGACTTGTCCCTGGTGAAACAATGATGGCTGCCTCAAAGCACCTCCCTGTACTCCATGTGCCTTTATCACAGCTTCCAGTCCAGTATCATGATCTTTCCAGGCACAGAGGAAATGCTGATAGGTTGGTAGTTTCCAGGATTCTTCTTTCTACCTTTTTTAAAATGGGGTACAATGTTTCCCTTGTTGAAGTCAGCTGGGACTTCACCTGACTGCCATGACTTCAAATATCGTGGAGAGTGTCTTGGCAACTACATCAGCTAACTCTCTCAGGACTCTGGAATACATCTGTTTGCCATCAGGCAGATGAGCACAAGCTTAAACAACTACTGAAAGGGAAAACTTTTGGTGGACAGAAGAGAGGTACACTAACTGTGATAAAGTGTTGATAGATTTCACAGATATGTACAGAACTAGCAGTCAAACACGATTATACAAAGAAAACTTCTATGGCAAGATTAATTTCATGTTGAAGTTCCTGTTTCAAATGGATGAGAAACTTTTCTCCAGGAAAGAAAATGGTATATTGTCAACCAAAACAGCCACTGTAGGGAAGTTGGTCACAAGCCAAATCTGTCTATACTTAGGTAGGAGAAACTTTGGTGCTGGGAGAAAAAAAGCACCAAAATTAAAAGGGAAAACTGTAAAACCATATAATGCAGTTCTTTCAATCTCGATTCCATTATCTACTTTGTTATTCTTTCAGAAACTAACTCCCTGCTGTGAGGGGTTTTCAAGAAATCTGCATTATAGTAATGGTTTGCTGTAGTTTTCTGCAAAGACAGATCTCGTAGAACTCTTTTTTTTTTTTTTTTTTTTTTTTTTTTNTTTTTTTTTTTTTTTTTTTTGGGTCCAGTTGCCATTGTTAATGCTGCATGCTAACACAAGGACCCTGAATTACACATATTTAATAAAACATCACAGAACTCAAATTATGTGACTTCTTTATGGTTTCATCAAATTTTTCCTATGGATGATAGCAACCGAAACTCAGTCAAGGAAGACTTCTGCTATATTTATACACCCTCAATCTTCGATAAATGTTTGAAGCATTTCCAGAATATAGCTACTATAAATTATTTACATTTATAATATCTTAGGATCTCTTCCGTACTTTTTATCCTACTGAAATGTCAATTTTCTTCTAAATAATTTGGATTTATCCAGTTCCACACCACAAGAACTTGTTCAGTTTTCCTATTGGATTTCCCCTATACTGAAATTTGACTTTTTTTAATATTGAGTAGGAAGTAAACACCAATTTAATTTTGATACAAAATTTCAAATCATGATTTTACTTGATTCAATGAAAAACAGTGTTTTCTTCTACTGGCAGCAGGTTTAACTTAGAACTTTATTAACTGAATGTACTTCTGGTATTACTTTTCTGACCTGACAGCCTCTTTGTTTAGGATTGAATATACACTTAGGCATATATATATGGATCACACTTGTGAATGTCCATGAGCTTTTATTGACCTAATCCAATATACCTGTAATTTCGAATAATAATTAGAAGCCTCTTCACACTCTCTCAAGATAACCTTAATGGATCAGGTCAGTCATGACAGGAATGTGGCTATTCTGTTTCCAGATGAAAGGCAGGGCTAGCTCAGATGTCTGCACATCTTCCCATCTTGCATTCCAAGAAGGAGCACGAGATTTTTGGCAACTTTGCATCAACAGGGCAGGCAGACTAAAAGATTTCTGGAGCTTCCATGTAGCTAACTGCATAAAACCTTGTATAGCCATTAGTAAGACAAGAACTCTAATACTAATTTAGGAATTAAACCTTTACTTTTTTTCTTTTGATACATATTTTCAGGCCATCACCTTTGCTTCAAAAAAACTAAGAAAAAGAATTATATATAAGTATCAATGTACGCATATAAATAAAATATATATAGATATTACAGTAAGTCAACATTAAATCAAATTAATTATACCTTTTTTCCTATTATTATTTTAAAATGGGAAAATATGTTGTAGTTTTGCATTACTGCAACGGTTGCCTTCTTAACTTGAAAGGTTATTATAAAGATAATAAATTAAAGTTTCCTCTCCTTGAGCCTAAAAGCAGGTCAGAAGGGAGGAACATGTTCTACCAAGAAGTCTAGCTTGTCAAGAATAAGAAAATGGGGTTAAAAAATGGTGGGACTTTTCTCACTTTTTGTGCTAGAGATGGCTCTGCTAGAATCATGCCCTGGTCCTGGATTTCTGAGTGCTTCATGGACAATCTATGTGACTGAAAAAAACCACTATTCAGTACTCTGGTCTAGGTATAGTGGTAGCTACTATCCATTTGTGCTCTAGCTTACATTGGCAAAACTCTGTTGACCTCCTTCTGGATGATTCTAAACTCATGGTGGAATTAAATAAATGGGAGATAGATTTACTTGCTACAAAAACCTTTTTTCATTCTAGGGGCAGTGTCCTCTCTTTCTTCTTTTGGTAATTTTTTTTCACTGTGAAAAGTACTGCAGGTTCCAAGATAAAATCTTAAGAGACTTACTAAAACCTCAGCTAATACATGTAAATATATTAATTATTAATTTACCATAAGATTTGGACATCTAATTCTACAGCTTTGCAGGGATTTTCTTAATAGTATATTCACAGACTATACTTATGTAAGGATATAGTTAATTTAAAAAAAAATGAAAGCATGCAAACAAACCACTGAAAGACCTGTTGCAGCTGGGGAGAAATAACCCCAAGTAACAGTACAGGTTGTGGGCTGACCTACTAAAGAGCAGTTCTGCAGAGAAGGACCTGGGAGTCTAGGCAGATGACAAGCTGACTATGAGCCAGCAGTGTGCCCTCTTGGCCAGAAGGACTAGTATCATGGGATGCATGAGAAAGATTATGGCCAGCTGGTAAGGGGAGGTGACCCTCCCACTCTGCTCAGCCCTGGTGAGGCCATATCTGGAGGCCATGTCTGTGTTCAGATCTGGGCTCCTCAGGACCAAGGCAAGGAAGCTGAGGAAGGGTCTGGATTACAAGTCTTATGAGGAGTGATTGAGGGAGATAGGATTGTTTAGCCTGGAGAAAAGGAGGCCCAAGGGAAACTTTATTGCTGTCTACATCTGCCTGAAATAGTTGTAGCAAGGGGAGGGTCAGCCTCTTCTGACATGCCTCAAATGACAGGGCATGAGAGGAAATGGCCTCAAGCTGCACCCAGTGAGGTTTAGATTGGATATCAGGAAATTTTCTTTGTGGAAAGGGTTGGCAAACATTGGAGCAGGCTTCCTAGAGAACTGATTGAGTCACCATCCCTGGAAGAATTTAAAATCTCTATAGATGTGGCAGTAAGGGACATGGTTTAGTGCTGGACTTGACTGTGCTATGTTAATGGTTGGACTTGAAGATCTTAAAGGTCTTTCCAACCTGAAAAATTTAGTGATTCCATCATGATCTATGATTTGATACAAAACTAAAGGTACTTTGAAGCTCTTTTGAATTTCAATATCATAAATCATAAGAACAATGGCAGAGCTATGCAATATTAAATACAACAGGAAAGGACATGAGTGTTGGGGGTGATAGTATATGGGAGACTGAAATGTTAAAAGTAACAAGTCACATAATCTGCTGTTTTAAAAGCAGGAGGTATTTTGCTGAGGTGAGGTTTGCACCCCACAACCAAAAAGGGGAGGAGGAGGGGTTTTGGGTGTGTGGTGGTGAAACCTCTGGTCTGCATAAGACTGGGGATGTGCACCCACCACTGGGTTATACCAGAGTATAACCACAACAAACTGACCTTTGTTTAGGAACAAGCTGTCTTTTGAGCCAGATAAGAGAAAAGGCTGATAAGAAGCAGATCCTGTGAGTTGGGATGCTTTCTTATCATGTCCCCAAGGAGGCATCACGTAAGCCTGATGATAGCTTCTCTTCTCATAAGGCCTAACTGGTTCAGCTAAGCACAGCGTATAGCCATCAAGTCTTAGAAGGAGTCATAAACCATCAAAGACCCTCCAAACCACTCCAGAATCATTTCTGGGGCTTTCTGCCAGAAGATTGTGCATGACCCATGGTATTGCATCAGGCAGTGTAAAACTCCCATCCAGGGGAGGTGTCTGGGCATTACCACTTGAACCTGAACACATATTAACCCATTGAACATTGTGTTTCATGGGCTTTCTCCTGAAGGATCAGGACAGAGACCAGCACTTCAACCAATGGACACCAAAATTGGAACCATCAAGTCTCATTACTGATGAGATATTATGGATATCTTTCCAGTATCTACTCTTACCCTTTCTTTCTCTTTCTTAAGTGATATTTTTATACTTCTATATTGCTATATTTCTGTAGATGATAACCAAAATGTCTATATACCTCCTTTAAATTGTAACCAAATTGCTCTAAAATAAACCTGCTATACTTATTTACATATCTATATGTCTATATATTCATATGTCTATATATGTCAACACCTATCATTTCACTCTAATCCACCCCAAGGTATTTATTAACAAGGACCTCAATTATTCCACCTCAGGGGAGGGTTATAACATAATTTCAGCAGAAAGGAACATCTCTGTTAATATCTTTGATAATTCCCTATATTTGGTCTCAGTTTTCCAACATCCTTATAAATCAACAATAACAAGGAGAGCTCTTACCTGTCTCCATCTGACCTCACGTCTTCCTCTGTCACAATAGGACACAAAATGAAGAGAGGGACTTCTGTTTGATTTCTGAGAGCTAAAATCCTTTATTTCAAATTTCTGACTCCTTTATATAGTATTTGAAACAAGCCCAGTGATTGGTAGGCAAAGTTAACACATCTTCAATCACATTGGTCAAGACAGATGTCCATCAAAGATGTCCTCCTCTAAGAAGGAATGAAAACATAGATAAAACTAACATATACAAGTCTCTTATTTACAGCAAAATCCACGGGAAAAGAATTTCCAAGAATAAACATCAGAAGGCTAAAAAAATTAGGGTGACATTCCTCCATCAAAGTTTTCTGACTCACTATCATCACAGAAAATCAGGTATTCCCTTTCAGCCTCCATTTATTAAGCTACAGAAGCCAAATTTGTTTATTCTTACAAAGCAGATTATTTCTTTCCTCACAGCTATCCCCATTATGTCACTTTTTGATCTCTTCCAATTGTGTGCCATTAGCAAATTCCACCAACATGCTCCTAGCTATTTTGTTAGGCAAAAGAATTAAACATCATCAACTCTAAAGTGATCCTTGAGGAACCTCTTTACAACACAAAGTCACAAAACCTGTTTGAATCTTCTCTAAACAAAGAATGCATGAATAAAATCTTTCTACTTGCTAATCAACTACTCTTTTCAAGATGAACTAGTCAATTTTGTGTACCTCCAAATCAATTATCCTCAAGTCTACATTCACAATTAATGTCTCTGTGTTAATTTCATCTCAAAAATCAATCCATTTAAAGAAATATCCCATATTACAGCAATATGATTTGCCATTCTTAAAACACTGGGATAGGTAAAACGTTTACCTGTTTGCATTTACATATATAATTGTTTCTGCAAGAAAATGTTCCTAAGTCACTCATATTATAAAGCTCAGAAACCTGAGTATTCAGGTACCATCTCTTTCAAAATACTGACAAGATACTGTCCATTTAATATATTTTGAACACATGACATTATTTTTCTTCTGCTTCACCTGTAATTGTCATTTGTTTTTTCCCCTTTCACACTAGCCACAGTGCTTGTATCCTGCGACAACATTGTTCAATTTTACTTTGGAATCGTACCTGGATTATCTTTCTCATTTCATACTGCCATGTTCATTCTTCTTTTTACCTAAATGTATGAAGAGTTTATTACTATTTGGTTTTTTGTTGTTTGTTTTTTTTTCCAGTTTGAAAGATACAAGTCTTTAAACTCTCTTTGTGTCTCCTTTCTGCAATGATTTTATGCATTAAATTCTATTCAGTATCTATAGACCAATAACTTTAATAAATATGTAGTGGAAAGTCTAGGAAAAGTAAAGCACCAAAGGAAATATATGCTCACATATTTTAGGCATCTTACCATTATAAAATTAATACTTTCTATATACTGTAGAAGACTGAATGACCCTGCCTAATATAGTCAGTCTGGTTCTTAAAAGTTTTTGTTGTATTTCAGAGCACCTTGTCGCTGAAAAAGCATAAGCTAATCTTTCAGGGGAAAAAAAAAAAAGTAGTGTCAGCTTGATTCAGAATTTGTTGAATTAGAAGTCTGTGTATTTGTTGGTTTTGTTTTAGGGGTTCTTGTTGTTTGCTTGTTTATTTTAAAA
>WAAE01016482.1:65441-254035 GCA_013400495.1 Nicator chloris | reverse complement strand
TTAAAATTATCTAACAATATCCTGTTAGATATATTGTCAGATATCCTCTCTAACTCAGAGAGGATATTTGTCCAGAAACTGGCACACCTACACAGGGAAATAATTTTTCTGTTCACCAAAATTTCACATTTGTTTAACTCTGCTCTTTCCACCTTAGGTACTCCTGATCTATAGCAGAGGGGGAGCAGAAATAACAACAATGGATACATAATATTTTCTCTATTCTTAGAGGCACTAATATAATTGATTAGTTATCAGCACTGGGAATAATTAGATGGATATACACTATTACCTAACACATCTTGTTTCTCATTTACATATGTTTTAGAAAAACAAAACAAAGATTCCCCCTTGTGTTGTCCTATAACAACAGGTCTAAGGGAGTTAAGTATTCCTCTTTTTCAAACAGGTTGTGTCCCTTGTGGACCAGATTTCTCTGTTTTATGCTAGAGAAGACATAACCCACATTTTTGTTTTGTCAGTTTGAAGAATATGCACATACTTAAAACCCTCTCTGTATTTCCCAGCTTAGTGATCTGTGAAAATATGGGGGCTCCTTTGCTCTGGCTGAAATGAACTGGATCACTGAGTAGCACTAAAGGAAACTAGCTGAGAGCTTATTACTTCTTGCATGACAATAAGGTGAACAGCTGCAAGAACACTGCCTTGGCATGGTCAGAACCAGCCCCTGTGGACGTGTATCCAGCATCAGGCCACCTCCATACACTAGCCTGTCTTACTGGCCATGCTGCAAACACATGGCATTTTCAGCACCTGTTCCTCTGCAAGGCCCTTCTACCTGCATTTGGTTCTGTCAGCAGGACTGTCAAGTGTTAGGAAAGGTGTTCATTGCAATTATAAACTCAAGATTCCAGACTTAATGTATTATCTGTAGTTTCCCTCATAAGCCTTTTTTCAGCAGAATTCTGATTGTTTAGGGGTCAGATGAAGACAAACTTTCTGGGAGAAGAGGAGGCTCAAAACCTCTCAGGGCCAAGTTCCCATCACTTTATACCTCCTTCACGAATTTTCACAGCCAGTATAAAAACAAATCAGGCAATGTGAAAAGCAGGTATTTTGCTTCAGGCCAATCAGATACTGCCTCAGTTAGGCTACCTGCTGACTCTCTACTGTCATGTTTATTCCAATGGCTCAGAGGACCTGGTGGCTGAATTGAAAGCGTCGATTATCAAGGCCTAGTATTTCATGGTAGAAAAACCACCAGGTGCTAACTTGATATTATCATAGAATTATAGAATGGTTTGGGTTGTAAATGTCTTTAAAGATCACCTAGTTCCAATCCCCTGCCATGCATAGGGGACCTTCCACTACACCATGTTACTCAGAGCCCCATCCAGTCTTATCTTGAACACCTAAAGCCCACACCTTCTCTGGGCAACTTGTTTCAGTATCTCACTACCCTTATTGTAAAGAATTTCTTCCCAATATCTAATCTAAACCTACACTCCGTCAGCTTAAGGCCATTCCCCCCCAGTCCTATCACTACGTGCCCTTGTGCAAAGTCCCTCTCCAGCCTTCTTGTCGGGTTCTGGACAGTCTGCCTGGACCCTTCTCTTTTCCAGGCTGATGCTATTTTTTTCCTTTTCAGTGGCACGTCACTTTCAGCAGTGAGAGCTGGAGAATTTCCTTAGCACAGGACTGTCAGGAGGGTCATAGATCTAGGCATAGTGAAGGTCTGATTAAGTTAGAAATGGTTTGAGTGCTTCTGATTTTGGACTGGTCTCAACACTCCAAAGAGTATGTCTTGTGCCTTCTCCCTATGGGACTTGTTTTCATCACAAAGGGAGACAGGAGATATTGGGATAATACTCACTGAAGGCAAGAGACTTGTTCCTTCATCCTTTGAATGATCCAGCACTAATCAAGTAGCTCCAGGTCAACTGAACTCAGTCAGTGGGGTTGATAAGAAGTGGGGTGCTGATGGTATGTGGGTTATTACTCAACTCCTTTGGATGAAAAAGAAATTGAAAGAAGAAAAACAGGTTCCTTGATCTTAGAGGAAAGGGAAGTCTCATTCACTTAGAGAGTCAATTAAATTCCACTCTCCACTGTTACTGGGAACTTGAGCTATTTTTGAACATAACAGCATGGGCCTAGTAGAAGTATGATGGATGTTGAGAAAGTGTCCTCAGAGCAGTTCCTGCAAAACACCTACACCTATTTCCCTTAAGAGAGACTATTAGTATGGGTTTTCTGAGAGGAGGGACCAGACTGAAATATCTTATTACAATTTACAAACTAGTTACTGTGCTTCTAGGTTCCCATTATTTATGAGGTATGCCTGCCAGTACCTTGCAAGAGATCACTGTAGGAGAACCTCGCTAATGCACATGCCCCACACACACACATGGACACGCTCAGGAGCTGTCCTATCCTTGCTAATCAGCAGACACTGAGCTTGTGGTCCTGCATTCCTGGTGGATTCAGCTTCCCAGAGAGAGGCAGACCTCAGTGAAATGGGCAAGAGAAGTTAAATTTTGGTTCTCTAATTTGTGATTTCATATAATAAAAGAATAAAGGTGTTTCAATGAAGAACAAAATAAACTTGAAAGGGAATAATTTCAACAAGGTGGTAATTAACCGGAGGAACTCAATTCCACAGGACAGCATGGAGGCCACCTAAAAATGAATAAGCTAGATCTCTGAAGGACAATAAGAATTATCTGCCACAATATATAATTTTTATATGGGAAAAAAAGGTAAAGCCATAAATGATTACATCTTTAGGTTATAGGCAAATACATATTTTATTTGTATTTATATGTATTTTATATGTAGAAATGGCTAATGAGGATTATATAATAAATCTTCTCCCTTAGGCTTATTGCTTTGTAATAATCCAACACCGGTCTTCCATCTTCATTCAAATCATCTCTAACTTGCCACATGGCAGAGACAGAGTACTGGGCATGATGGACCACAGGGGAGATCTGCTCTGGCCAGTCCTACATTTCCAATTCCCATCACCAGCCTCAGCAGCAGTACGAGAAGGCACTTCTCATTCACTCTAAGGCTTCTTTACCGCACTTTTGCCTTGTAGATAGGGCTTGATTTGTAAGCTTGAATTTATGCTCTATTTAATGGCCTTTTCCATTACCAAAGCAATACAAAGAGAGCTTTAGGGAAATTGAGAATCAAGCTCAAGGAATGCAGGATATTGCATGCTTCAACAAAAGGATGTGTGCTACAGTCTGCATTTTCTCATCTGTATCATTTCATCAGGTGTTTTGAAGGAAGCCTTTCAAGCATACTGAGATTCGCTCCAACATTGTCAGCAGCAGTTTCCAGATCGCTGTGACTGCTATTCTTTTTGCAAAGGCATATTGTGGCAATATATGAAGCTTGAATATACCTGCAACATTCAGGTATAATAGTTGTTTCCAAGTAGCAAATAAGTATTTCAAAGATGGGAGGAAGAATTGCCAAAGACAATCTAACATTTTAAAAGATAAAGGGGACAATGTTTGAGCTTCTAAATTCAGAGTGACCTGACAAGCACTTTCAGCTACATTTGCAGTCATGCTGCAAGTTGCTCCACGTTTTACAAGATCAAGTCTGGAAGTCCAACAAAATCAGTTTCTATTACAGGCAGTCATTTGTGAAGACCTAGGCCTAAATTCTTTGACAAGTGTTTTAGAATTCAATTTAGTATGCCTTAGCTTTACTTTAAGAACTATGTTTATTTTTTTAATTGGCATCATTCATTCATTCATTCATTCATACATTCACAACTGATCTTTAATTCACTTCAAATTTGTTAGACCTTATAAATATTTGCATTTCAAAGATAATGCTTTGATTTAGGGAAGGATGAAAACTGAAGGATTAAAGTTTGGATAGTATTTGGATTTTGGTGGACGTAGACCCTGATTCTTATTTCCTGTTTACTGGCATATCTCTTCTGGTATCAGAAGTATATTCCAGAATATGCTACATCTTGATTACAGTTCACCAGGTTTACAATGGCAAATTAAACAGCTTTTCCCCAGACCTCAGATAACAAATAAGCAGCTACATATTTGTAAGCTGGGTAAAATTCTTCACTAGTTCCTCATATGGGAAAATATTCTTTGATACTAAAGATCTCAGAAAAACCCTCCTTTCCCCAGAGAAAAACCTTCAATCCTTTTGTTTAGATTCACCTTCCCCATTTCTTTCCACACCCTAGTCTCCAGAACCTTTATTTTCTGTATAGATTTAGTGTGTCTAAATGGCAGATATCAGTTCTCCCTCTCTGCGTCTTGGGCTTTGTCTTTTCACATCTTGATTTACATGCCAGCATTGCTTTTACCAGTATGGTTATTAGAACAATATTTGTTAACTAACTCGTGCTCCTTTTCCAGTCCCCTCAACTACCCAAACAAGTTGGTAACAAAGAAAGATGTTACCATATAAAAGACACAGTTGCTCTGGCATTCACCTCAAAGTCTCTCTATGCTGCATATTGCAGCCAAGAATCTGGGCTTCAGCATTTAGGATCTGCTAAACCATACCTTGCTGGGTACAGAAAGATTCTGAGACTGAACCACCTGCCAGGTTTTTTTCCCCAAATAAATGGTAATGGAACAGGCATAGAACATATGGATGAAGTTACTTGTACTGCATCACAGACATCTGATAGAGAAGCCGCAGGTGTAAAGAACACGCAAAATTGTATATGGAGATCTACCAAGTCAATACTCAGAAAGTTGTCCAGCATAAAAGAATTTCTCATGTGAAATGCTCAGTGTTCACAAGCAAAAAGTTTTGTAAACTTAAGAAAGCTTAATTTAAATATAGACACAAGTAAAAGCTTAACTAGCAATTTTTCTTTTTTTTTCTTTTTGCATATTTTTGTTAGGTGCTTCTTCTCTGCCTAAAATATGAAGTCCAGAGTGCAGTTGGTGTAAGTCCTCACATGGATTTCAAACAAGACAAAAGATAGTGTCAAACACTGATCCAACTGAACTAAGGACCCATGTACTTTGGGAGTTGGCTTTGGGGGAAAAATTTTTACACAGATACACAGAAGACAACTAGGGAGAACACCAGTCCAAACACAATAAAACAAAATACAAAACACCAACATATATATGCAGATCAGGAATCAATCTTTCACACTGATCCTACATTCCTTTCATAGCTTTGTCTATGCAGAGAATGCGGGATGTGGCCCTTCAGTCAGACTTTTTGCAAATGAAGGGAAGATTATTTCCGATGGTAACGTTTTAAGTTGTTTTGGCATCAGCACAAATTATCGGAGGCAGGATCAGATTCCCACACAAATATGGAAGCTCTCTAGCGAGCAAGGCAGGGATGAGAGAACAATACAGCAGAATAATTCTTGTCCAGTGACCAAAAAGAAGGGAAATCCTAGTTATTACACACTTCCAAAACTTTCATTACTTTTTCAAAGAAGAAAGACTACAGTTTATATCATCCCCAAAACCAAGGGAACATTGCTAGAAAAATCTCTTTCTCAAAAGGAAATGTCCTTCAGCAGAAATAAATTCTGAGATGGAACCAAAAAAGAAACAACAGAAGCTTGGTAAGAGCCAAAAAGAGAACCATGTAAATCAAAGAAACGAAGTAGCAGTTCAAACGGTACTGCAGGATGCACAAACACTAGTAGATAACCTCACAGATGACTTCACAGAGCCCCTCATCGACCCAGGTAATTCTTGATTCCATTAGAAAACAGAGAGAATAACACTAGAAAAGAAAACTAAGAAAACATCCTTCCTCTTAAAATAAAAATCAAGATCATCTCCCCTCCCCCCCCAATCTGGAAGCAGGTTAGCTAACCTTAACAGTCTCAATTTAAAATAAAATATATATTTTAATATATATTCATATATATAATAAAAGAGAAGATATTAGTGGCAGTGTATGCAAAACAAAAAAGAAAACAAAGAAAAATTACTTTTAACAATCTCACTTTTTTTGTTTTTTTTTTACACAAATACTGTTGTAAATATATTAAAAAAATCAGCATTCTATCTGGTAAACGTCACTTTTGCCCCTCTATAAAATTTTGAATTAAAAAAGTCCCAACAACTCTTTTTTTTAATTATTATTCCCCTCCCCTCCCACCCTTTATTCCTCTTTCTTCCACAAGAATAAATCCTGATGCAACATTTTTTTTTTTTTGCAAAGATTGTGGGAACTAACCCTTCTCTTGTACCTAGATCCATAGGTTGCAACCTCTGATATCTTTGATTTTCCTCTGTGTTTCTCTTTGCCTTCTGTGAAAGTCCCTCTTGATTGTGCTGAGGCCCTGTGCTCAGCAAAGACACTGAATAAATTACAAAAAGCCACCGTTGCTTGTTGTCAGAATCTTCTTGGTTTCTGCTATAAGGTGGTGGTGGTGGTACGAGAAAAGCAGCGGGGAGGGTGCGCCAGACAACGTGGGATGGAGCAGAATCCAGGTGAGGAACCTCTGATTCTTTTTCCTCAGCCTGCAGGGACTCCACACTATCCAAGCCACACTGCCTCGCATTCCCCTCAGCCCTTTTTGTGTGTTTGTGGATGCGTGTGTGTGAGAAAGCAGACACGTGGTGGAAACCAGCAGGGCCTTGTTTCCTCTGGTTGCTGTTCAACCAGAAGCAAAATATTCCACAGTTCTAACTGGATACTGTGAAGTCCAAAAGCGGTCAGCAATGTGAAATCATGTCCATTGAAACACTGCAAGCGGTGTACTTATAACGTCAGTAGGCCTTGTAGATCTGTAATATATTTTGTTTCTTTATTTGTAGTGCTCTTCACAAGTGAGAAAGAAGATTTTTTTTTTCTGTCTGTTTTTTTTTTTTAATTTTTTTTGTGGGTTTTTTTTTTGTTGTTTGCTTTTTGTAGTAAAGAAGGGTTGTATTTAGAGGCCAGTAGCTAGAGATCCAACCAGTGGAGCTCATGAAGCACTACCTGGCCTTAAGGCCACCATCCGAGGGAGGCTGGGAAAATTATTATTCACCCAGCCTCCAGAAATGTAATGTACCAGCAGGCAAAAAACAGTTCTTCATGTAGTACAAAAACCAACAAAACAAAATGAACCCAAAAAAAAGGAGAAAAATAAAGATAAAACCGAAACAAAAATAACTTCTTAAATTCTAGTGCCATAGCTTTTTTTGTTGTTTCTATTTTTGTTGTTCATAACAAAGAGAGAGAGAGAGAGAGATTCTACTTATCCGTCTGACACATGCATCCTCATGTGGTCGTTGAAATGCTCGATTTGGTCAAACTTAGCTGGACAGACAGAGCAGACGTACGTGGTCCCCTCCGTGCAGGCCACCACGCCGGCGGGGACAGCCCTCGCGCCGGTGCCGGTGGCTCCAGGTGTGCCGTTGGTGGCACTGTGCAGAGCCACATGCCTCTCCAGCAGGGTCTTGTGGGAGAACTTCTTCTTGCAGATGTAGCACTCGTAGGACTTCTCCCCGCGGTGGAGACGCATGTGCACATTAAGGGAGCTCTTCTGGGTGAAGCGCTTGTTGCAGATACTGCACTGGTAGGCCCTCACGCCAGTGTGTGTCACCATGTGTTTGATTAGGTAATCCTTTAAAGAGAAGGAGCGCCAACAGATGCTGCATTGGTGTGGTTTCTCACCTGCCCATTACCAATGAGACAGAGACAGAGAGACAAACAGACAAAAAAAAAGAAATCATAAAATTAAACCAGTTTGGTAGATCTCTTCACAATAAACTAACGCTAAGTCTCATGGGGGTCTTTGGAGAGGTGCTCTGGCTAACTCAGAGTAAATCTGCTAATCAATATGTTTTGACACACAACATTTTCTGCAACCAGAGGTTTCAAAATGCTTTACAAAGGGGGCTGTAGGAATTCCCTATCTACATACAGTAATAAGGAGCTCAGGTGATTTCTTCAAGTTCACATAGTTGGTAGGCACTGACAGAGACAGGACTAGAGTTTAAAGGTCCCGGCACTTACACCCAGTTTCAATGGCACAGCCTCTCCTGTCTGTGCTCCTGTCTTGCTCCTCAGGCTCATTTCTAGACAGGAAGGTCTCAGCCATGCTACTTCACCTTTCAGTGCTTCCATTTCCTTACCACCATGCAATAGAAACAGGGACAAATCAGTGACTACCAGACAGCTGGTAGACTGGGCCAGGATCATTTCAGTCAAATTGCTTTCAATTTCTCAGGAGAGGAGTGACAGAGATTGTCAGAGGAATCCAACACTTTTTAAGAGGTTTACATTTGTGCTCCCTTTTCTGGTCAAATGCCATAGCTGAAGCATGTACAAGGAGTACCGGAAAAGGGAACCTCAGGACACAGAATTGCCTAGGCCAGCCAGCACCATGCAAAGGGCAACCTAACAGATAAAGTTCCAGTGTAAAACACAGGAAACTTGAATGATTTGACTGCCAGTTAAACACAACACCATATGAGGTAAACTAGAGAGATAAAACACTTATGTAATCTTCCACATTGTCTTGTGCGCCCAGGACTGTTGTAAAACTTATTATGGAAATTTGTATAATTGAACTCTGATCATGTTCACACAAACCAGTGACTACAAGGATGAACTGGGAAGAATACTTAGCCAAGCACATATGACTGTTTTTTTCAGGCTACTCTTAAATCCTCCTCATGCTCAAAGTTCTGAAAGACAAGGCACAGTCTCATGTTTCATGGTATCAAGCAATGTCTTCATGATATGCTGCTGCACTGGTAATGTAGACAGTAACAAACACCCTGAATGCCGCATCAAAAGCTACCTCTTAATTTGCTTTCTGATTCACTTGTGGTATATTTCACGTGTGGAATTCATCATCCCCAAAGCTGTCAGGGATAGAGATGGTACCATAACTCTGTAAGAATCAAAATGATCCTCTGTTTCACTGATTGAGAAAATTATTTTCCTGTGGTTATTCTGCAATTTCCCCTCTTTTTTTTTCTCCACAGACATCCTGCTTTCCTCTTTTTACAGTCTCTTTGGCACTGTTTTAAATCCTGAAGAGTCATCTTCAGGGACCAAGACATGCCTGTGGTAATATATAATTCACTCATTGTATAGTGAGATTACCATATGCTACTTATACTCAATTTTAAGAGGAGATAATTAAAATGGATTAGATGTGAAAGACCTACTTTTCTATCTCCCCAAGTCTCTGTTTCTTTTTATTTCATGGTTTGCATGTATGATGGTGACATCCATGAATGAAATTCACTTGCTGCTCTTCCTTGCACTCATGAGGAGTATGTCCCTACTTGGTGAAAGACACTTGCTCAAAACACTAAATCCTTACTTTCCTGATGGCTTTGCCACACACAGTGCTGCGTTGTGTGTAGACAGGTCAATATGCTTGATATGTGATGTGGTAAATGATAGTGTCAGTTAGAATAATGTCTGATTAACTTACAAGAGACTGATTGTATTTATGGAACTCATTTTTGCCTTAGGCAATGTATGTCCCAGAGTTTGTAATAAGTTGGTCTCCTCCACTCTAGACCCTGTTCAGATTGTGCTATAAAAACACCTTAATTTTTGCCTGCTTATATTTCTAAGATACACTGGGTTGTGGCTTTTTAATCCTGGCTTCAAAGCCTTCCTGGGATTTCTCCTCTCCAAAGAATTGCAAAACTTTAGTTTTTCTTTTTTGTATGCAAATTTTTGTGCTTCCTAAGTGAGCACTGTAGATTCTTTATTCCCGTGATTCTTCATTTTCAAGTCAGAGAAACTTTGCTCAGTGAATTAAATGTGTATGCTCTTCCTTTTGCTCTTTATTTTATATTTGGCTGTTATTAGACAGCAATATGGGACGATTAGAATAATAGAATCATAGCGTATCCTGAGTTGGAAGGGGAAAGAAACAATGTTAGTGCTTGGCCATGGCCCCCTTTTCCACTCCCTGTGTTCCCGGTGATGTAGGTTCTGTGGCTCTTTGAACCCTAACCAGAATGGATACTTGGTGCTGACATTGAGATCATGGAATCATAGAATCCTGAGTTGGAAGGGACTCCCAAGGATCATCAAAGTCCATCTCCTGGTCCTGCACAGCACCATCCCAAGAATCACACCATGCGCCTGAGACCATTGTCCAAGTGTTTCTCAAACTCTGCCAGGTTTGGTGCTTTGACCACTTCTCTGGGGGACCTGTTCCAGTGCCCAACAACCCCAACCAAATGGTGAAGAGCCTTTTCCTAATACCTAATCTAAATCTACCCTGAGACAGGTTCATGCCATAACCTTGTGTCCTATCACTGGACAAGAGAGAAGAGGTCAGTTCCTGCCCCTGCACTTCCCCTCATGAGGAAGCTGGAGGTCACAATGAGGTCTCCCCTCAGTCTTTTCCAGGCTGAACAAGCCAAGTGACCTCAGCCACTCCTCAAATGACTTCCCCCCATCCTATCACCATCCTATCACCAGATTAGAAAGGTGTGGAGGCAGCAATGTTGGAGCTGTGCTGTGGCATATGCCCTTGGCATATCTTTTGCAGCCTTTAATTCAGTATTAATCACAGTGTGATATGTGGGAAAAGGCAGTGGTGCCTTATAAAGTGCAGACACTGTGTACACTCTAGCACTGTATTACCACAATATTGTGAGATATATTAAAAGTGAGTCTACATGGAACATGGAAAAATCGCAATCTCTAAGATGTTTGCACTCATGTGAAAGAAGGTCAGTTTCTGTTACATGGAAAGCTACATCAGACTGTAGTTTTTGAAAGCATAAAAGCATACAGAGATATAGAGGCCTTTAAATGACTGAATTGTGGTTTATCATTAGACTGTTCCGTGACTTCTCTTGTGAGCTCTCCAAACAGAAAGATTAACTCAAACATTTGCATCTCCCAAACCTCTCAAATTTTCTGTGGATCTTTTCCAGAGCCACTTTGCCTGGTTTCTTTTAACACAGCTAAGGAAAGTCACCCTGACAGTGGGAAGAGCTGCCTCCCCTCTGTTTTTGTAATGATCCTGTCCAGCACTAGACAAGGTAGCAGACAGACTTTCTCTGAGGCTGCACACATAAAGATTGTTTTCAGGAGGGTTTTCTGAAGCCTAGCTCTCTGTTGGTTAAGGTGAAATTATTCTCCCAGGAGCCTGTTAGCTCCTAAATGAATTTTGAAATGATTTTTCTATGCAAATATTTCCTTGCCACCACAGTTCATTTTTTAGGGCATTCTCAGACCCACGCAAATAAAATATTAATTCATCATTCAAGATGACCTATTTCCTCGGTTGGTATTACTTGTAGTAGCTAAGAATGTTTTAGATAGGTCTTCCAGTACTATTCTTTATCTAACTCCAAAACCGAAGTGCAGTGGTGGGAGAAATAAAGTACCTAATCTCAGTGAAGTTATTTGTAAAAAAGTCTTTTTAGCTTTTAGAACAAAAATGCAAGCAGATATATTTGACTGTGTTCTGAAGGTGATATTTTTCTGAATACTAACGCTATCTATGTAGCATTTTAGCCTCTCATCTGCAACAGAACGATGGAGAACATAAACAGACACAAAGGTAATCTTGGGATTCAGGACTCTCCATCCTTGCAATTATACATTTTGTACCAGTACTGAGAAGTTGATCTTTTTGCATATGTACATGTACAGGTCTGTCATAGATGTCTAGAGGAGTTTCTCATTGAAGTGATAAATACAGGTAAATTGAAGTTAACAGTTTACATATACACATGGAATTGAAATCTATTGCATCCAACAGAGAGGCATGACCTACTCTCATCCCATGCTTTGGGCAATTTTTCCAGGTTCTCCTCCATGTGTCACAAACCCAGCATTTATTTTAAGATCTGATGTTAACAAAGCCATGGCTTAGTTAAAGAAATATTTACTCTTTCTCTAAACTAGAATTTCTCTCCAACAGCAGAAAGGGCCAAGGGCTAAAGCAGGCAAAACAGGTCCTGAACCCATGATAACTCCTCCATGTAAAATACACACATATCCTTGCTTTGAAGTCTCATAACTTGGCAAAGCTAGAAAAGAGTTTTGGCTCAGTGGCAAATATGGTTACCTATGTTATCTCAATATACCATAAACCATGTACTAAACCTGTTTTCTGTTTTTAAACAGAGAGGTGCTGATGTTGTGTTCCAGTGTGTTCCACATATATTCCTTCAATATTTTCTCATTGAACCCAATGTTTCTGTATTCACAGCTAGTGATACCTCTGACTTACCAAGAGACAGTGGGTTACAGCAATCAGCTTCAGTGAAGTACAGAAAGACTTTCTGACAAAACTCCAGATTTACTTTCTTATAGTAGTATGTGAGTTCTAGAAAATATGTGGCAGTGTGTGTAAAATCTGGGCCTGGACCTACTGCTGCAGCTCCACCCGTAATGAATTTGCCCTAACTTCACCACTACTTGAGCTTAACCCCCCCTTGCTGTAAAACCTACAGGGGGACAGCCTTTCTCAGTAGATATTGTTTCTCTTATGACCTATTGGTTTCCTCTCTTTCACCTAATGTTGCGTGGTCAGCTTGCAGGGTACAATGAATGCTCACCATTTCCTTGGATGGATGCAAGACATTCTACTCCAAGTGAAATGAGCTTGTTTCTGCACCATGCACAGTTAGGCCCCTACTTGGGATCTCTGTGGTTCTGCAGGGACTCCAGTGCAGTAAGACCAGGAAGAGTTCAGTGACACCAGGTCCCTGGATAAGCCCTCCCTCCTGTTTGTGCTGGGGGCTGGCAGGTTGGCAAATAGTATCTAAGTCCATGGCTGTGAAGGACTTTCTGTGGTTCCATAGGCAAGCCAAAGGGAAGTGCTCTTACCTGTGTGTACAAACATGTGCTTGACGTAGTTCTGTTTGGCGGTGAAAGTCTTGTTACAGAGAGTGCACTCGTAAGGCTTTTTTTCGCCTTGCCCACCTGCTGTGCTGTGGCCCGCAGATGGGGCCAAGGGCTGTGGGGCTGGCAGCTGGGCAGTAAAGGTTGACAGGCCGGGCTGGGACACTGTCACAAACTGTGTCTGTTGGCCAGCTAAAGGCTGGGGCAGGCTGAAGAGAAAAGGCTTAGGGCCACTGCCAGCAGACTGCGTGGTGAAAAGGGCAGGCAGGTAAGTGTTGCCAGCTGTGCCAATGACCTGAGTGTTGCTGGTCAGAGTCAGTGGCATCCTCAGATTGCTGGTGAGGGTTTCTGTCTGGCGTAAGTAGATCTGTGTGGTTGGCAATGGCTGGGCAACAGATGTGTTGACAGAAGGCTGCAAAGCCCCCTTTTCGGTGCTGTTATTGACTGTGAGCACTTTGCTGTCCATTTCAACGTCATTGCTTCTCTCTGGTGAGGAAGAGTTGGCGTCTACATGTTGCTGCTGCTGCTGCTGCAGTGTCCCTGCTGGCTGAGTGCCATCAGCAGGGACATCAGTTTGATCTGCTTGAGAAGGTTCTTGCTGCCCATCCCGGCCCAGACCAGCCATAAACTGCTGCTCCATGGAATCAGGCTCAGTGCCAATGGAGGAACTGACACCCGAGTCAAAACTCTCCCCTTTGGGCTCACTCTCAGTGCCTTCTGCTTGGTCAGTGTCCTCAGTGCATTCCTCAGACTCATTGCGCTCAAGGATCTGCACCCTCTGTTGGCCGTAGTAGTCATAGTCATCCTCCATCTCCTGTTTAATATGGATGTTGCCCATCAGGGTTTGAATTCGGACAGGGCGGGGTTGTTTCCGGCAGTGTGTGGTCTCTGGAGTGGTGGAGAGGTACCGCTCCATCTGCTGCGACCGTTCGTGGATCCGGGTAATCCAGCTGGGGTCTTCTATGTGATGGTCCCTGGGGAGTCCCAGGGCTGTCTCATGGTGGCTGACCACAGCTCCACTGTAAAAGGAGCGCTCCCCACTGCCATTTTGCATGGAACAGGCATAGAGGGCTGAATAGATCCTGTCCACACTGTGCTGTGAATGGCTCTGCAGGTAGCCAGACTCTGTGTCAGTGCTCTGCCCCGAGGTGCCTGATTCAGGTGTTCCCCTGGGTGTCTCTTGGCCAGAATCCTGAATCACTGGGTAGACATCTCCCACATTTTGTGAGACAATCCTTGTGCACTCATCAATCACAGTCTTGATCTGCAGGATGCTGGCGGCTGTGAGGATTTGGAGGGCCTCTGACTGTGAGACCCGCAGCACCCCGCTGTACATGAAGTCAATGAGCTTTTGCACAGACTGGACTGACACCACTGAGGGGATCTCGATGTCACTGTAGCCCAGCAGCAGCTTGTCCTGGAAGAAGGGGCTGCCAGCTGCCAGCACGCAGCGGTGGGCACGCAGCATGCTCCCGTGGATGCGGACCGTCACGTCACAGAAGTGGCCACGGTTGCGCTGCTCGTTGAGGGTCTCGAGCACAGAATTGCTGAAGTTGTGAAGGTTGATGCTATGAATGCGCTCTGTCATCCCCTTGCAACTGATGTTACCTGGAGCAAAGCAGGTGACAAAAGCGAACAAAAAAAAGAACAGAATGAGTCTTGTCCTTTGCAGGGCCACAGTGAGAGCACAAAGGCAACTTCCCATAGTGTAAATAAAAAATGTAACAGTGATTACACTGCAAAAACCACACACAGAGGCATCGGTAAGAACACATCATATTTGTAAGGCTACAAGCAAACTTCACTACTCATTTCCAGAAGCTCAAGTCCTGAATTTTGGAACAAAACCAAATGAAAACAGTAGCTGGACCTACATTCCAATCACACTCCTGGGTCTTGGACTTCCTATCAGTTTATCTGGCTTTAAAAAGCTTAGAGCCAGCCAATTGTAAACACTGAGCACATGGATTAAAGCTGGATTTTAAGCTTTGGATTGGACCTATGCCAGAAGAGATCAGAATCTGTAATGACCCTAAGTTGTTAATGCAAGAGGTATATATGAAAATATGATTTCAATCTAGATTGGTATTTTAAGGAATTCAGACCCTATGTTTCACAGTACAGTTACTTGTATCAAAAAAACTGGCAGTCAGTCACTTTGAAAAATCCAAATCTGGTTCAAGATTTAGGCTGTAAATGTTCCTAAAATCCCACGAAGAGTTTTGTCTGGGGTTGTGGTTTAGAACATTTGGTACCCAATAGTGACAAACAGTTCTCTGAACGAACCCAAAGCAAAAAGTTAACATGAGCTGTCCTCTTCATTTTTAGCATATCCCAAGTTCTGACTTGCACCAGAATGCCATCATGTAAAAACAAATGTTCTCCTGCTGTTATTTACTTGACAGAAACTGGAAAATTACAGTCATTTACTCCAAGGAAGATTTTGTCTTCGTTTGGCTGAATAATCTAAATAGAGAACAGTTTAGAAAAGCATCTAACCAATTTGGATGCAAAGCCAACATAATCGTCAAAATTTACAAGTAGCTGAAAAGAAATTTCCTAATTTCCCAATCCACTGTTCCCTATCTTCATCTTGCTTGCTTTGGTTTCAATGCTTTCCCATTTCCTTTCCTGTTCTTTACCAAATTTTCATCTATTTAGATTTTGACAGGCAGAAACTATGGTTTCACCTTTTAATTATGAAGAATCAACTGCTTCTTGAATGGTAAACAAGTAAACCACTATTGATAACTTTTTTCTTTAAGCATTTGTAGTACATGTGTCACCTTGATTTCTAGAAAATTAGACAAAGTAATGATAAATCACCACTAGTATTACAGACATTTTGTCTTGAATATTCCCACCAAAGGCCTAACTACTCCTGCCACAATAACTTGGTAATGTGTGAGCATCCAAAAATAGAAGTTGGTAAGTGTGAGTAAATTAAACTAGCTTATTGTCACAGTCTAACAAATGTACAGAGCAAATAAATAACATTGAAAGCAGCTGAAAGGCATACACATGCCTCTTAGCCCAGCAATGTCTCTCTGCTGCACCCTAAGGAGTGCTTTACATCTCATCCACAGGCAGTAGAACACTGCTCACTGCAATTTGCAGGCAAATGTGGCATCCTCCCTGCTCTGCATTCTTCTTCCCATTTATTCACTACCAATGTCTCAAGCACCCTCTGTTCTGGTGGTTCAAAGAGAAACCACCTTGGACACAAGCAGTTATTTTATATTCTCTGAAGTAGCTGATGATTAAAGGGAAGCATAAAAGTCAGGAACTGGAAATCACAATGGGGCCTGAACAAGGCTGTCTGAACAAGTCTCTGAGCTTCCTTCTCTGATGGGACTGACCAAAGGACTAGAAAAACATCTTAGAAACTGGGAGACTTTCCTTCAAGGGCATTGCAACTACTATTACACAAAATAATGTAGAGAAGAGATGTATTTTTTCCTCCTTCCTGATAGAGTAATTCTCCAGAGGCTTCCAGGGCAGTTCCAGATGCTTCCCTGTCAAACATGTCAGATCATACAAGAATCCAAAATGTATTTATACAAAAAGTCAGAATCCTTGGCAAAAGCTTTGTACCACTGGGGAAACAGAAAGATGGAAAATTATTGATAAATAAGGTGACATTTCTTTTCAAGACTTACTATAGGCCATAGCAAGTGACTGTACAGCTACCCATTTATCTCCATCTATCTTTGAGTAGTATCAGTGACTACCTGGTTTGCTCCTAGGACTCACTTTCACAGAAACACGTTTCTGTGTTCGACTTTGTCAAATGAGGTATTTGATAATAAGAAATATGCAGCAGTCTAACCCAATAACCCAAAAATCCTATCTTGAACATGCACAATGTGGAATATTCTACACATACCAGAGATGCTACAGAGAGCTCACTTGATTTGAGAAAAGAAACCTAATTTGTTACTATGCTCCTTGGCAGATAAAATTAATTTTGTGAGCAGAACTTTGAAAAATGCATCGTTAGGACAACTCCCTTCCAGAAAGGTGTGATATGCATCAGGAGACTGGAAGACTTCCAGGGAAAGTGAATTCTGCCACTTACGCACAAATCACGTATAGAAATGAGGAAAGGCAAGGTTCATCAGTAGGTTTCAACAGACCTTCTCAGGTCCTGGCTGTGGGAATCATGAGCTGTGTAGCCACAGTGTATTTGCTCCTTAGCCAACTTAATGAAAACAGGGAGTTGAAGTTAATCCTGGTTACAAAAAAAGTGGTTTGTATGTGTTATGAATGAAATGGGCAGGAGAGATTTCTCCTTTAAAATGCCTTTATTTAGTGATCAGCTTGGGGCAGCGCAGAAGAGGAGAGATGATGTCACAGCCCTGTCCCTTGATCAGGGCAGAGCTGGGTCTACCTTTCTCTCAGGGGGAGGGGCAGGGACATGCCCTGGCAGACAGCTTTTTTGGCTCGGGAACTTGGGTCTACCCGCCGCAGGTTCTCTTTTTAGTTCATGGAGATGGGGTAAAAGCTTCAAATTAGATCTGGAGTTGCTTCTACTTCTTCTTTCGCTTGTGGTGCTATTCATGTCTTTTGACTGTATGTTGGCTCTTTATTTGAAAGAATATTTCTTTCTTCTCTGAAAAGTGTCCAAGGTGTCCTTATTTGCATGGGCAAGTATCCCTGGGAGTGGGATACTGGGATGTATTGCTCAATCCTTTCACGTCTCTTGTCTTGCTGATTCATCTCTGTCCGCTCTCCAGTGTCTCCTCTCTGCTTTGGAGTGTCTACTCGGGGTAGATGGGTACTAAGCGGGCTGGAGTCGGCCCCACGCCAGGGGATTCGGGGCCGGTGGGGTCTGGAAGCTACCTCGGGGAGGGCGGTGGCGGGGGCAGCCCGAGTATCACTGGGGTCCGGGTCTGAAAGATGGGGCAGGGGGCCCTCTGCCCCTCCAGGAGCCGCTCTGGGAGCGGTGGCAGTGGCGGGCTTGCTCCGGCCGAGCCTGCTCAGTCGCCATGGCGGCTTAGGCGGCGGGGCAGTGCCCGGCAGAGGAGGGATATAAATCAATGATACAAAAGCTGGGGGGGCATTGGGGTTTTTAACAATTAATACCTCTCTTAACTGACAACTCTTACAACAGTAACAACATATATGAAATTTGAAACAGCAACTTATCTACTACAGTATGCATTTGTAAGACTGATGTGAATAGTTCTACAGGAACTGATCTAGGATGCTCCTTGTGGTGTAGGAGCTGCTCTGAAAGCCAACTGAGTAATTTCATTATTTTTTGTTGCTATTAGAGTTTGCCCTTAAAAAGATCCTCTCATTGTTGGAACATCTACCACTTCTTCAACTGAGAAGCAACTGAAATTTAATCCTTGAGAATAAAAGAAGAAGGATGGTTGGAAGAGATACACAATAAATTGTAAAAAAAACTAATACACATTTTGAGGATGATTTTTCTAGGCCACCTTCCTTGACGTTCAACACTGTAAACCATATCTGTCCAAAGCCCAGGCAACCAAATAAGTTGCATGAGTGTCAGAAACACTACTACACAAGCCACATCAGTATAAAGAGCAGTTTCAACAAATTCCAGAGGCTGGTCTGTAGCAAAACCTGCTGTCCAACGCAGATCCTTTTCCTCTCTGCAGGAAATGGGGTCCAGATCTGGTTTTGTGGTTGACTCCTACTTTATGCTGTTCTAAGCTGAAAGTCCAAAGGTGATGTTGCCCACAAAACACGGACTTGCCAAAACAGGTTTGATTCTAAGTAAATGCCACATTCTGACAAAGACTCCTAGAGCCTTGGACAAGCCAGAAAGCGTGTCAGCTCCTCACAAGGCCTGGCTGCACACACACACGCTCACCTACTCGTCACTGCACAGAATGCCCGGCTCAGGAAAGACTCCTGTCTAGGGCTCTTCTCAGGCCTGCCACTCTTTTAAGCTCCAGACAGTGGGAAACTTTCTGTGAAATTCAAGTGGTCTTTGTTAAGTACTCCTTTTTTTTTTTTGTCCAGTAAACATGATGTAGAGATCCCAATGGACTTATTCTGAGAAACTCCTGTAAAATGGTTTTGTCCCCTTTCTGTGAAGCAAGTTCTGATTGGAGGGGTATTCACAAACCATATAGGAAAGAATGGGTGTGAAAATGCAAAGGCCATTCTCACCCAGATGGGCAATGAATAGGCATTTGCCAGTTAAAAAAAAAAAAAAAAGGCAGAAAAAAAGGAAAGGAAAAAAGCCCAGACAACTACACAGATTATGCACATTTGAAATCCTCCTGGGATACAATTTGAAGCTGGCATGGCATAAAGGTGAAACATATTACTGTGCAACTTTGAAAAAAAGCTTCATTTGCCCGTATGCAAATGTACCGATTAAACTGTCAGGCTATTCACAGAAACATGCATGGAATTCATCCTCAACTAGTAAGAAGGAGTACAACGTGGATGGGAAAGGAAAAAACTTTTGTTGTGTAATACATGACTGAATGCTTAGATTAGTGTTTCCCTGAATCTCACCCACCCCTCCTGCTGACTTTTATGCTATGGGCATTCAAAGGAAAGTAGGTTTTACCATGACAATAACAATGACAAGCTCTCCAAGTACAGTACCAAAGGGGAAGGCAATGGCAGAAGGAAACAGCAGGCAGTGGACTCCTGGAAGATGGTATAGAAAACGTTGAAGTGCAGCAGTGAGGTACATGAAGCATGGCTTGAGGCAGTTTTTTATTTGCCAGAGTTACCATACATAGACCTACATAAAGCTGGAAAGTTATGGCTCGAAATGGTGATTTTTTTGGTTGTCAAAACCATAAAAAATTACCCCCAGAAAACACACGATGTAGTAGAACCAAAAAGATGTAGAGAATATTGAACACTGAAGGCCATACACAAATGGCTACGTTGTACACTTCAAAATGCATTTTGCAAGGTTTTGTTCTGTACAGCCACTAGATGTCCCTTTGTGCAAAGCCAATTGCTGAAAGTCTTAATGCTCATAACTGATAGAAATCAGAGATTTGATTTTCTCTAGTGTCTTTTAAAATCACAGTATCTCAAAGCTCATTGCACAGTAATGACTACCATTTCTAGAAACACAGTGGTGATGAACCCATCACAGTTACTGCAACTCAGCAGTAGCTCAGCACCTCGGCACAGCATTCACCTGAAGCAAAACTGCCTACGATGCTGGAATCCAAGCTTTTTTGTAAACTTACTGTGTGCTCTTTCACAGGAATGACTAGCAGAGTGAAACCCAAAGGCTGTGTCTTGCTTTCATACTTATGGGGAATAGAGAATAATTTTTCTATATCCTTGAGAACTGGTGGGCTTGCTGCAACAGATACAGATTTAGTTTTTGCCTCAATCTTCTGCAGGAGAATTTAGAAAATTGCCTAGCAAAACATCTCACTAATGTCTCACTTAGACAAGATCAACTAGCTTGGTATTTTTGCCTAGTTTGTCTTTCTGACAACCTTCCCAAGCCTTGCATTGAGAAGAATGCACACTTTGAGAGATGGTGGAAAAGTTGGAGACCTTGTATCTCGTACAGAATATGGTCTTTTTATGTTCTTATTATCAAAATGACAAGTGTTTCCCTAGCTGGGAGAACATCCTGGGCTAGGACAAAGATGTAGAAGTTAGGTGTGGTAGGTGGTCTTCCTGCTTCTGGAACTGCTTTTCTGTGCATCAGTAATCCAGCCACTAGTTCCTTGAAGCACAATAAACCTAGTAACCTGGTGCTGCTGGAGACAAGCAGCATCATCTTGTCCTTACTCCCTTCCTCTACTATGTGTGGTTTTGGAAATCTTTAATCCTTGGTCTCCACACCAACTGTTGGATGGCCTCCTGTTTGTATCAAATGGATGCATTATGTTCTTAAACAGTCATCTAGTCTACTATTTTTCCTCATGTGGGAATAATTTACCTACACTATCTCTTCAGAAATTTGTCTACCATGTTTGCAAAAACAGCATTGTGGATTTCCCCTCCCTCCCCATACAGACAGTCTATCATCTTTCCAGCAAGAGAGATTTCTTAGTATTTAACTTTGAAACTGATTAGTCAACCCCTTCCCCTAACAGACAGGGAGTGCTACTGACCATTTTCCACTATACAGCACTCCTCATACACTGCAAGGTGCCTCACTTCTCTTCTTTAGACCTGTCTTTTCTAGAAAATACAAACTCAGGTCTTCAAATTATCCTCATTGGTTATAGGTATTCTCCTCCTTCTCATCTTCCTTCATCTTCTCTCCAGCTTACCTTTCTTTCATGTAAAATGCAGCCCAAACATAGATAAAGTACTCTAGCTGAGGGAGGTGAATGAAGGAGTTCCCTATATATTGTATATGATACTCTTTAAACACCTTACAGAATAAATAACCCCAAGCAAACAAAACCCTGTTAGCCAAACAGATCTTCCTTAAGAAAGATGTATATGAGCAAAGAATCCTTATGTTGGAATGAAGATCTTAACTCTTTCATAAACGCAATAGTTCAGTAAAAATACAGCATGTCCATCACAACATGTGAAAGCTACTACAGCCCCACAATTTCCACAGTTGTTCTCATTTCCATACATTAGTGTCTTGTATTCCAAACTTTGCCCCACAACAACTGTGAGTGCTTTCTTCAGCTTCAATGACCTGATTTATCCCAACTGATAAAGCTTTATTTTCTGTTGCTGTCAAGTTGGTTACTATAAAACTGGATTAACAGAGCAAAAATTCCTATCTAGTGTTTCCATACACAAGATTAGTCCTGCATCAGGTTCCAACTCTCTGGGACCAATTTAGTGGAGTAACATTTCTTCCACTCAAGGAAGTGACCAGAATTCAAATTCTGAAAACCTGGCAATGTGTGACTTCTCAGTGCATCTCAATGATACCACAGAGAGCAATTCAGCCATGCCTGCTCAGACTGATTCTTCTGAATATTTGGCCTCCTTCTAAACAGGGGCCTGCAAGAGGAAAAGCTTCTATGGAGTTTCAGGAATATAGAAGAACATTTGTATCCTCAGCAGGAGATCTGACCAGGAGTAGCCCTTGCTTTCTGTTGCTTTAAAGGTTTGCTGGAGTTTTCACCCAATCATCTGCTTGAACATCTTGAAAATCAGTATCTCCTTCTATAATATCTATCCAAAACAAACACCAGATGACACTACACAAATTGCCCTAACCCTACCAGATTGTTGTTAGAATGAAAATATGTAGCAGTCTACATTTAACAGGAAGTACTGTATTTTTACCAGCACAACATCTATTAATGTGTCAGTAATACACTCTATGGAAGGAAGAATCACTGCATTCTGAAAGCTGTCAAACTTCTCTAAATTTTGTAGCTAATAACTACATTTGTTCGAAAGACAGAAGTGCATGCACACACAAACACAACCTTATTCTCCAAGGAGAAAACACACCAAGGAGATGGCAAATAAGAAACAGTTTGCTTAAACTTTTTTCAGGACACTTTTTCTGCAGACTAGAGAATGCTCAGCAAATTTCCTATGCATGATTTATTCAGTTAATTGCCCTGTCCTTTTCAGCACTTACCGAACGATGAGATATCCATGTCACATAAAACTGAAGACTAAACCATAGGTGTTCTGTACATGAAATGGTTTCTATACCCAGTGGATATAAATCCCCAGTGTCAAGCACGGAAGTGTCTATTTCAGCCTCCATGCCCGGGGGACAGGCAGAGAGTTACCTTCCTGTGCTTTGCCTGACACACCTCAGGAGGTGTCCATCGGCAGAATCCTGTTTGCTCTGAAAACCACAGGTGGCAACGTCTGTGCCTCGGTTTGCTCCACACCTAGAACAGAGACAGCATCATGCACCCAATTCTGCAGGACTGCCTGCCTCGAGGAATGGTAATAGATTGTTTTGCATCCTTGGATAAAGAATACTACAGAAATATCAAGAATTTATTCCACGATCTCTTCAAATTTTGTTCTCCAGGCTTACAAAAAAAACTAGTTTTCAAAGTACTCTAGTGCCTTAATTCTTCCATTCCTCTTTAGGGTCACCATCCTACTTACAATTGTAAATCACCAGGTAAAAACTGTCTCCAATTCATAGCAGTGTAGTGACCAAAGTCAGTGTTGCAACACATTCAGCTATTTTTAAGTTAGGGAAGTATTACATTTTGAGTCAGGATATTTACTTTCCCCACTTTCAATCCCATTTGTATACTTGCTATTTCAGAAATTCCAAAGACACTTTGATGAGTGCATAGGCAAATGCCATTTTTTATTCCCAGGCACTTATTTGGTGTCCAGTCAAATATACTTCCACATTAAACAGTGGCACACATACACACACTGATCATGTCAGTTCCTCTCTCAGACCTTGTCTGCAGACTATCTACAGCCATGCCATTGTATCTCCACAGCAAAGAAAGGAAGAATTGATGGGGGATACTTCCGTGGTACCACCTCCAAACAACGCGTATGACATTACAGAAGAAGCCCTGGAGATGTAATCACAGCTGCATTAACAGGGATTTCAACAGGCTGTGGCCATATCACTTCAAGGGTTAATTCCCATGCCTCAGTCAGTTGTACTCTATTTATGGTTGAGAAATATAAGTTTGCCAAACAGCATTTTAATGCACTTCTGTAAAATGTAAAGGGAGAAAACTTCAGAACTGCCTCTTAAAACAGGAAACAGAGAAAACAACATCTCCACATGATGGCACCATTTCCTAGGAAGAGAAACATTGCTGTGCTCATCCCTTCTTCAGTAGGGAACATTTTCATGTTCTACATGAAATCTGTTTCAACCGCACTCTCTTGTTCCCAGAGAGCTCACGCGTGATGTTGCCAAGCCTCAGCATGGTCCAACTGTTGTAACTGGCTATAAGTTTAAGGCAGTTTGGCTCCTCAAAAATCTAGGTGCATCTATTGCTCGTTTTCCTTCCCAGTGCCAGATGCTGTTACTTGGAGTGTATGTTTCACTGGTGGATCCACACCACGAGAGTCACTGAGCAGGGAAAGGGGGAGATGGGCCAGCAATGCTGGTGTGAGGACCTCCTACTCCAAAAAAGATTAGGTGGATGCCTCTTGGAAAAAAAAAATTCTTTGGAAAACGTAGGCAAACAAGGTGATTTGTTTTTGCTGTTCTATGGTCCAGATTAAAAGATTACTCTAGTCCTTAAGAATACCTCCACATGCTTTAAAGGCTTTTGTTTAAATCCTGATAGTGTATTTCAAGCTGAATCCCCATAAGGAAAGTGGATAAGGATTACTTTTGATTGTCTTGCTGTGGGGGACCGTATAAACTTATATCCTCTCTCAGAAACCTTGTTTAGGGAGGAGAAGGGCCTGAGGTTGGACGTGGGAGCTGTGTCTGGAGAAGGAATGAATTAGAAGGCTAATAGGTGCAAATATATTAAAACATGTCTCCAAAAGAGACAACTGCTATTCCACGAACTTCTTCATGTTCACCCTGCATTGTTAGGTGTTCCCCCAGGCAGAAAGACAAAGAGAAAAAGCTTATCAACCCGAGTGTGGTTAAATACAGTAAGCCTGAAAGCTTGTGGGGCTTTGGTCAAAAGGAAAATATAGATTTAAACTTCTTAAGGTAATTACCTGTTTAGAAGGTTTCCATTCAAGCTAGAATCCTCTACAGGGAATGTTAGGAAAAGTCTGTTAGGAAACGGGTGCCATCAGTTATGGTTGAGTTTTGTGGGAGAGTCTGTGCAAGAGCACTGCTTATTTCCTCCATGATTCTAGAGAAAAGCCTTTCAGTGTAGAAGTTTTTGTTCTGGTCACAGAACTATAGTTGATGGGAGAAACAAGGGATGGATGAAAAATTGTAAATGCCAGTCCTCAGGGCTGAGAAAAGATTCTTTTATCTTGTCCAGTGCCTCTGTGTCAGCCTTGAGTAGAGGAAAGCTATCACATGAAAATGCTAGATCTTATTTGGTTATTTTTTCCATTTGTCTTTTTAATCTACTAGTGAAAGGGTAATTGTTAACTAGTACAACTGGGTGCTTTGGTGAATATTTCAACTTAGAAATATCGTGAGACACATTCATACTGTTTTGGACTGTGACTTCTTTATTTTGAGTTTATGGGACATGTGTTCAGGCCTGCTTATAGTTCAGATTTAAATATCTGTGGGAAACAGAACATGCTCATGTCTACAATATTGAAGGCCACAGGAAATGTTTCTGTCCTCAGTGAGACCTCTGCAATCTCTGGGAACAAACTTATTTCCAAAATCACCTGCTTACCTTTGACAGGAATAGAAATATATGGCAGAACACTTTAAAATAATAAATCAAGGCAATAAGCAAGAACACAGCATTCCTGGGTGGCTTGATACCATCAGATGGAACTCTAGCATTAAACATACATTGTCAGTTCTACTGCTTCCCCCTACTCCCTGGGGAAAAGGCCCTGGAATTACATGTATACACAAGCATTCAGACACCAACAGGTGATACTAACGCAGTGCATGGGAGTTATTTCTCAGGTCTGCCTTCAGGCACTTTCTACCCTGTACTCATCCAAAAATACTAGAGATAGCATCTGAGAGTTTTACTTTTGAATACAGGGAATATGCCCTGTTTTGAAATGTAGCATAGGATCAAAGCACAAGGTATTTTTGTTAAAATTGACATGGTTGCCCACACAGGCACGAAACCAGGAGAAGTCCCTTTCTCTATTTTTATTTCCTGCATCATACCCCTTTTCACACAAAAATTGCTACTTTGTGAGTTTCTTCCTCTATCTGTGCAACATCAATAAATTACATGTTATCACTCCTATCATCTAGTTATAAAGAGCCTTTCAAGATTTTTAATAGATGCACAATATTGCTACACTTACATTTTCACTGGTTAAGACCGCAAAAATAGCTGCTGTGAGATTACTCTTAATTTATACTACTTCCCTCTTGTGGGTTTTCAAGAAGCAGCATTTCACCACATGTCAGAGATGGATACAGAGTATATACTGCACATCCCAGCCGGGCAGAGATCCTCTCCGCGTTTAACACAACAAAGCTGGGATGAGTAGGGCTTCTAGGATTAGTTTTTCTCTCTTTCATAGGTGCAGTTAATTCTTCAAGGAGGTATTTGTACTGGTATTTGTACTCTATTTCCTGAGTGGTATATACATCAGACTGGATCTCATGTTATTTTAGCCTTGTGAATGACTCCACGGACAATGCAAACAGCCACAGAAAACATAAATGAAGAGATGGCACAATGGCATGCCCTCTAGAAACAACAGCACACGGTGTCCTTGGGAATTCAAATGCACAGCGCCAGCCAGAACATGCTGCAGTGGTCTCCATGCACCGGGATGCCAGGCAAGCAGCCTGATGCAAATGAAGCTTAGTGCCATTCTGATGGCTTACAGCTGGCTCTCACCCGTGGAGCAGATCAAACACCGCATTTCTTGAGAACATGATTTTACCCCGCAACACCTCTTACCACGCTTTATAAACATTAGTCGGTGGTATTAAACAATCCCTTGGTTTTATGTTTCAGGTTCTCTCCCACTACCACTTTAAGGCTTTAGTTCAAAAAAAGGTTCAAATGAAAGAGCTCCCTTTGTTCAGTTTTCCAGTGGAGAACAATGCAAGAGTTGTTTTGGTTTTCTCTAATTTGAATACTCATTTGGCCATACCTTGTTCTAAAGTTACTGAGGGGGATCACAGCACAAAGATTACATACCTACTCTACCACAGGTAAACAAAGGAGGAGAAAGTGACTATAGAAGCTTGGAGGAAAAGAGCAAAAAGCTCCAATGCTAAACAGATCACAGCAGTGAAAAGGAGCAGGAGGTGACCAAGTATGTTTTTACACCTGTAACTTTGGAGTTGTGTAGCTGCAACAAACCAGGCCACTACTACACCAGTCAATGTTTCTCAGTGCATGGAAAGTGTCTCCCTGCAGCACACAAGGGACTAACCGCGAGAGATGCAAGCACTGAGCTGCACAGCATTTTAACAGCCCACAGTAGGACCAAAGGAGATGGAGATGCAGCTGCTTTAGCTTCCTTCAAGCAAGAGTCACCTGTCAAACACTGAAGTATTCCTCTGAAGACTGTATTAGGGAAATGGCACATTTGGTTTAGTTTTCTCACCCAATTAAGACAGAGGAGATGACAGCAGTAGCATGTATGGTTAAGACATGAAATAACAATGATTGGCATGATTATGTTTGACATCCTTCAAGCAGATAGCAAAGTGACAGTTTTGGTATGTGCAACTTTGAGAAGAACAACTATTGAAAGGAAAAAAAGAAGAGGAAGTTAGTCAGAAAAGGTCTGAAAGGAAAAGATAAGGAAGTAAAATCTGTAAGAACAGTAGGGAGGTGGCCTTAATAATACTTTAATAGAGTCCATATGCATATCCAAGGACAACAAAAGAAAAATGAGGAAGTAGAAAATGCTACAATGGTTAAATAACAAGGTATAAGAGTTCATTAAAGCTGAGAATTTATTCTTCCAAACATGGAAATCATGCCCAAGTGACATTAATAGAACTGAGCGTAAACTGTAGCAGACTAGATGTAAAACAAAGATTAGGTAGAGTGAAGAGGAAATTTAAAGAAAAACTCACTAAAAGCATAAAGACAAATACTGTAATAAAACATGATTTAAACATATCAGAGAGAGTTAACAGAATAATGGTTGGTATCTATGAAGTGCTGCAGACTATGTGGATTGATAGATTAGGTAGGCAAGTAGTAGCGTCAGTGTGTTAACAAGACTACTATCTATGAAAGTAGTAAAGGTAATCAAGGAGGTTGCAGAAACTCTACTGTGGAATTGACATTATTGGTTCATTCTCAAGATGGAGTATGATGGAAGAAGGTAAGCCAGCTCAAAGGGAGAAGAAGAAAGCACTGCTCTGGAGACTTATAAAAAAACCCCAAACTGAACCAAACACAAACCCTACACACAAAAACAAACAAGCAAAATCCCAAATATTGAAAAAAGTACTAGAACATCCTGATACACTGAACAGTGATAGATATTTGTACATATTCATCAGTCCATTTCATGAGTGAAGCAGCTGAAATATACACAAAAAAAGGATTTACTGAAGACTGTAAACATAAAGAACAGTAATTAAAATCTTGGAGGGTGCTGACTCTGAAGACATGACAAAGTAAACTCAGAAACAGACTGCAGACATCTTAATGGACAGTCAGAGTGTGTCTCACTGGCTGCAGCATTACTTACAAAGAGAAACAGCATTACCAAATCAGTCACCTCAAGAACTGTAAAGAAACTGTAAAGAGCAGTAAGTCTTATCCTTTTTCCTGGTATTTAGAAAGGATAGATAAACTGTAGAAATATCTTCAAGATGTCCCCTGAAATCATGGGAGTTAGGGGCATGCACAGCAGTTTTAAACCACAGCTGAGACTCCGCATGTTATCATTGACAGTTCTCTAAATGGAGAGCAGTAAGAAAAGCAATGAACACCACAACCTAACATCAAGACAGTATTACAGGGGCATCAAATAACAGAACCAGCATTTAGGATAATCAGAAAATTTTTCAAAGGCATTTTTGTGTTACAAATATAAGTGATCTATGGATCAGTGAAAGTTGGGCTCCACAGTTGCTTCTGAAAATATACTCACTGACTTTGTAACTGAAATACCATATGCTATTAGTCATTTCTCAAGAGACGAAAAGCCCGAGAGACCAACCTGACAAAACTCACTTAGTGCACCAGTTAGAATACAGAGACCAGCTCCTAACACTAGTACATTTTTCACTGTCAGTTCTTCAGTGTGATGGCTTTTTCAAGAGGCAGGGTGAGCTCAGCCTATAGTTTTGCATACCTGTACTTGTACCTACTTTTGTCTCTCCACAATCCAAGCAACGCATATCTGCTCCTATGAAAACACAAGTTATTCCTGACTGATATTTCTTTGATAATTTTACAAACAAAAATACAAGTGCATGGGACATAGAAACCACAACTACTAAAAAGAGAAGCCGTTACTAAACAAAATTTCAAATGTTCTCCAAGATGGAAGTATGTGTTGTGACATCAGTATTTGAGAGCTATGGATGTCCTTGCTTTCAGTTTAGCTTTCTACAGAAAAGGCCTGCATCATTATTATTATATAATCTAAAATAGATATCTAAACATTCATAATTTCTTAGGTCACCAAAAACAACCTAAAAATATTCAGCATTAGCTAAGACATGCCATACATAGATTAGCAAAAAATACAGCTGAAATGAATATTGACATACTGCCTGACTCTCTAAACAAGGAAGCTGGTAGAATCAGAGTGCCTCTTGTCTTCACTGAGAGTGAAGACTACTTGAAAGCTCCAGAGCAGTTCCTAGAGAATCACAGCCACAAACTTCCAGGGAGAGGGGGAAGACCATCAGGGCATGTAACCATCCTGCCACAGAACCTTGAAAAGAAACACAGGAAACCTAAAAGGTAAAGATGAGGCCAAACTCCCTTCAGACCTACCCAGCCTCCATACTAGCCCCAGGCAAATCAAACTGGCAGATTCATGGGAAGGGAATGGTGGGTCCCTCTAGCTGCTCAAGAAAATGAAACCCCAGAGTTTCCATATTCACTCTCAATGCTCTGTGGAGTTCAGGAATCTTGCCAGGTTCCCGTTCTGTCTTTCCCTGTCATGCTGGAAGGCTAAGCTACAAAAATCAGCACTTAAAAGGAAAAAAAGGAAATAATCTGCTTCAAAGTTCTCATCCTGTGAAAGCTGAAAAATGCTGGAATTGGACCAAGTCAGCCATGATACTTGAGCATGGAGGGGCAAAGAGTTCAGATGTGGTGTATCACTGACATTGTTCATAAAGTGCATTCTATTTAGTGCAAAAAACCTCCCTATCCCTTGCTAAAACATAACTTCAGAAAGTCCTCCCTTATTTCGACAACTTGCCAATGATTGTTTAACAGATTTTTAAAAAAATATTCATGCCTTACTTTTCTTCTCAACTCATTCCTTACCAGAATCTCAGGTCTCTGCAAGAATTCTATGTTCTCTAAAATCATAAATACTGCTTCAGAAGTTTTTTCAGTGATTGTCCAAGCTGTCTCTTAGTCCCATGGAAACTCTTTGCAAAGATCTTGCTTTTGTCTTGTCTGGAACAAATTCCTTCACAGATGGACCATCCAATGTCTAAGAATAACTCTTTTAACTATCAATAGAGACAAAGAGATTCAGTTGCACTGTTCCCATGGGATTCCTTTGAGTTTGGACACATCTGTTAAGATGCATACATCAGAGCCTGAATGAAGTTTTTGTCTGATTGTATCTTTGAGAACTCGTGAAAGTTTCTGCCAAAGTGATCTTATCTCTTGGCACTTGCAAAACATATACAGTTATAGATGCTTTCTGAAAGGCTCCTGAAATAAGTGGCCAATGCAGACCAAACCAGTTTAAATACAGCCAGGTCCTGATGACCTTCTTTCTCTCACCGAACTCTTTAGAAACTTTACTTGAGGCTGTTCAACCTTTGAACTACAACCTTATTATGCACTTTATGCATTCTCTATCCATAAGCAAGGGAATATGTGAAAAAATGTGAATAGCACAAATCTCATTGCTTTCCTTTGCTTTTTTTATAACCTTTTCAGAACCTGTGCTTGTCCTTGCACGAGCACCTTTCTTCTGGGTAAGCAGATAGATCTGTTTGTGACAGCTGAGTAGCTAGAGGTATAACTCAGTTGGAGTTCTCTCAGCTCACTCTATCATTTAATTCCAAATTAATTCAAAGTGGCGTTTTTTATCTGCCAAGCCCTCCATGAAAACAGTTACCCCAGAAAGCACTTCTTCTTCTAGTTTGTTTCTCCAATTGTATTGCATCAGTCAGCATTTCCCAAGACTAAAAGGGATAGGACTAGACACAGTGCATCCTGTGTTCTGGATTTCTGTGTTTAGCTTCAAGGATTCATCTATGCTGGAAATACAGTATTCAAACCCAGAAATCTAGGACCCAGTCCTACAAATTTGAGGAATAATGCAATTTCATTTGGAATAAACGGCACCAGAAGCAGCATGCAGAACATACTACGCTACAGAATGAAACCTTAAATTATGTTGTGCATCACATATGACTTTACCCAGGATTTTTTTTTTTTCCTAAGTATTCATATCAGTAAGACTGGCATTCAGACTATTGCTTTAGGCTTTCTTCACCTCTGCCTTTTACAGCTGAGGAGCAGATGGTTATCATGGAGTTATTTCCTATGCTTGGAAAAAAAATTTGATCGGAATCATTCCAAAAGCACCCTGATATTTTAAAGTAGATTGGCTTCTGAACATTTCTCATAATAATAAATGTGGTGTTGTTTTCTGCCAAGCACTAGTGACTCTGCATGCAAAATGGTCAGTGAAGATTTCAAACTGATTTGAATAGGTGGTCCATAAAATCCAAGCCTTTTTTTTCCCCCAGATACATGAATGAGGCCTTACGAAACCATCTGTACATCTGTGCATTTTCCCAAGAATTGATATACCCTACCATGCTGACTCTTTCTGGGTGTTTCTGGTATTTTCAGAGAAAATTCCTCCCCAACTTCCTGTCTAACTCTAGTTCTAAAGTATTTTTGTATTATTTGCCATCCACTAGAAAACTCCCCAGCAGGATGAAGAATGTCCTTGAAAATGAAGTATCTGCCCAGCTGTGGGGGTACAGGCAGTAGGATGGTCTGGGCAAGGGAAGAGAAGCAATGTTGTGCTGTCTAAAGGTAGAGGGAAGGACAGAAAGTCTTGCTGGCCCAAACAAAAAAAGCATCACCATGGGTCCAAAAGTTGAGAGGAAGAAAGATGTGGCAGTGTAGCTCTGAGAGGAGGGGAAGAGAAGAACAAAGAAAGAGATTGTAGAGTGAGGGGAAAGAATCCATCCAAAAGACAAGGCACGTCACAGGTATGGAGAAAGCGTTTGTAACTGCAGGGAAACCCGTTTTTATGTTGGCAACCCCAAAAATCAATCTTTTGTGTCCATGAGCATATTCCAGAACTAAAGATTGAGGCAATATTAAAAAAGAATGCCATAAAACATGGTAGAAAGCTACAGTAAATATGCAGTAAATACTCATCAAGTCTCATTTCATATGAGTTCTTGCTGTTTTGCAATGGCATGCCAAACACTAATTATATGCTCACCACCCCTAACAAATACAGGCTGGTGAAGGTCATAACCCATCATAAATAATTGTGAGATTTTCTACTGGTTTCAAAGTACATGGAATCAGCTAACAGAGATCAATACTACAACAGGTCTTACTGTTTCCTGAATTTTTGCAGGACTCTAGCTATATTTTGGGAACTAAATTTCAACAATTCACAAGATAGGACAATGTTAATGCTGAAATTGCTATTAAACCCATTTTCTGAAAAAATCCCCCACGCTTTCAGTGTGAAAGGAGCATCTAACCTGGGCTGGCAGTTTATTCCTTTTTATGGAATAATACAATCGTTTAGGTTGGAAAAGGCCTTTGACGTCATCTGGAAGGTGACTTGGGGACATAAAAAACTTAGGGGTCTAAAAGACTCTGTGCACAGAACAGGTAGAGCATGAAGAGCTGCAGGCTCCACCTTCCCCTGCTGCCCTCTGCCAATATTCCTCATGCTGAACTTGGCCACCTCAGAAAGCAAAAGCAGGAGTTCATTCTCGAAGTTCCCTACAATCCCTGCTGGCCTCTGTCCTAAGGTTGCTTTCATGGGTTTTCATTTGTACTGTCAAAAAAATCAGTGTGAGGTTTCAAATCCCATTTACTAATGAACTCTTTCATCTTTGTGAATGGGATAAAGGGATTCTTTGTTTGAAAATAAGGATTATTTTTTTCTTGTTGTTCTGCTCATTTTTTTGCATCTTTTCACAAGCTTTTTCTTTTCAGAAAACATTACAAGACAAAACTGCACCCAAGTTTTAACAAAGAGCTTGACATCTCCAATTTGAAGAGAATTCTTGTATACACTAAATGGCATGCTGCCTGCTGTTCAATTGTTTCACACCTCTTTCTTCTCCCCAAATCACCAGGTGAGATTTAGGAAAGTCTCCCCAATGTTTACCAGCTCTATTAAAATCAAGATCTCTAGCAGAAGCTCATAATGAATAAAGTCAGAAGCCAACAGGAATGAATTGCAGCTAAAGTGATTTTGATAGTGATGATCCCTATAACCCGACTGCTTCCAAGCTTGGCCCTGAGGCAGGATTTTTAAATTAAAAAAAGGATACACATACTTTTTAATCTGATTTTTTATTGTCATGCCCTGATTTTTTTCATAGGTTTTTTGCAAAGTCTGGTTGGCTTCTGAGCTGTTGAAACTCGGTGTCATCATCCTTCTCCTTTTTCCCCCCCTCTTGTAAATTTTACATCCTAAACCACTGCAAAAGAGGTACACTATACATTCTAAAACTAGTGAGTGATGAGATTCACATTACCCTGCACATTCTTGCCCAAGAGACTTCCAGGCAAGGACCTGTTTGAAATGACAATGTTTTGAAGAGCTGGCGAGGTAAGATGACTTTCCAAAATCCAGTTTTAATAATTCCCTCCCTTATTTTTGTATTTTTTGGCAAAATGGAGAAGAACATTTTCTAAAGGGCAATTAACCCACGCTGAGTAATCTGAAAGTGAATGCCCTCAAAACAAGGGCCTTAAAGCCGGTACAACCACACAGGTCTACAAAGATTTTCCAGGCTCTCACAGATGGATCCTCTCCACAAAACATTCCCCCTTCTTTGTAGAAACTTTACAAACCTGGGCTGCAGAGCCAGGCACTTGTTTTCAGCACAGGCTGAAGCCTCCCAGTCAGGAAATATGGTTGGGTAATGAGAAGCATGTGACTACCTGGAGAGGAGCAACAGTTCTAGTTGGACAGGGACATGGTTGAGGGGTCTTCCCTTTTAAATTTGTAATAAGCAGCAACCTGACCTAACAAGACGTTCTCAGCTTTCTCTGGCTGATTGCATTATCACAACCTTAACACAAAAATGTTCTGCTTTAGATGTTATTCCCAAAGAAGGGAAAAGGTAAGCCCTGAGGAAGTCCTGTTTATGACATTATGGGAGGAGCATCCAACTAGAAAACCTGGTGCACAGTAAGGGAGGTGTTTTCAAGAACCCCAGCAGCATGTTGGTGTACTCACAATCAGATGACCCTGTGTGTGTGTGCAGGTTTATTGGTGAATGTGGAGAGTGGATGAGGGCCGGGCTCAGAGAAGGAACAGCTTCAAGGTTCAGGCAGGGAAGGCCCGGCTTGGCGCTGCATGCACCCGTCTGAGTAATCTCATTCTCCTCAGACGCCTTCTGGTTTTCAGCTGTCTTGGGTTTCTTCCTGAAAATAAACAAAGAGACCTTTGAAGGGACTGACTGCATATTTGGGAAAAGGCATTTTTAGAATCTGTTAAAGATAACTTTCTTCCCCCACCACCACCCCCCTCTCGCCTCTTTTTTCCCTTACAGGGAAGGAGGCAGAGAAGACTTTCCTCCATACTTCTTGTTTGGAAACAAGCTGCTCCTTGTTTTGACTCTGATGCAATGGCCCTGAGACTGTGTTACAGCAAATAGGCCAAGCACGAAGCTCCTTATTCTGCCCCTGCTGATGACATATAAAATGAAACTCGTCCCAGCAGTTTAGACAGTCAGAGCGCCGCTTGACAAATATTAACCAAGGCTGTAGCATTCTGAATAGAGAGAGTTATACAGAAATATAATAGAATTGTCTGCAAAGCAAACAAATATGCAAGTTTCCAGTTCAAGAGGAATCAGTGCAGAGACTTGCTTTGTAGGGAAAAGCACTGAGGCAATTCTGAGATGCAGAGGTCATCTAAGTAAAGCATTAAGACTTGGAACCCTAAACAACTGTCTAAGAGCCCCGAGCACATGAGCTCCCAACACCTCCCTCCATCCCGGACTTCCAAGGAATTAAGCCTCAGTGGTAAATCAAGCAGGTAGTCAGTCACCACCTTCGCTTCACGGCTGGAGAAGGCGAGGCACCGGGCGAAGTGGCAGGTCAGGAATCACACAGCGAGCACTCCGAACAGGGCAGCGAGCACCCGTCTCACTGTCCCCCCTCCGCTACACAGGTGCAGGTGCCCCCTCTGTGCTCCCCGAACGAGGAAGCCGCGCCGCCAGCTCGGGATGCAGCCTCCGGAAGGGACAGCGCTGCCCCGGCCCAGGATGCGGCTGAGGGCCCCCGCAAACATCGGCCGCTGCCGCCGCATGCCGGGGGCAGAACCGTGGTCACTCTCGCAGGAGAGCAGCAGGAGCCGGGAAGGCTGGAGCCATCCCGGTGGAACCCGTTATCTCCTGCCGACACCCGAGCAGTGCCGGGGCACTCCGGGAGAGCCCTTTCGACAGGCCGGGACTGTCCTCATGGTGGGCCAGGGCAGGAGCCCCTTCTCCCCGCGCGCCTTTGCTCCCCTGCGTCCCAGCCGGGACGGGGTTTGAGGGCTGCGCCGGCCTCTCCATTCGGAACGCGATCGTGCAGCGCGGGGAGCGCCGTTCCCGCGGAGGCTGAGCGGAGCCAGACCGCTTACATAAAGGCCTTACATAAGGGCGGCACGCCCGGCCGAGGGCAGGCTCGACCCGCCGCCATTGCCTGCGGCCGCCGCCGGGAGACAGCACCTGCACGGCCCGGCCCGAGGAGCAGCGCGGGGAAGAAAAACTGCAATTAGAATGAAAATATAGCTTAAAGGGGCCAGAAAGAAAGAAAACAAGTCCTTCCCCCACCCGTCCTCCCGTGAAGCCGCCGCTCTAGGTGGCGGGCGCGGAAGGGATGCCCTGTACCGGCCGAGGGGCAGCAAGAGGCGCCCGATGGCGGCTTCGGGGTGCGACTGGGGAGCTGCGCTCTGCAGGTCAACCACGGCCAGCGAGGGGCTCACACCGAGAACCCCGCAGCTTCTGGCAGCCCTGGTGCTTTTTGGATTACCGGGACTATAAATCCACGCCACGTGCTGGGCAGATGGTATTGCTGCTGTAAACTATAGCTTGTACGTGGACACATATATTTCAAAGTACACAGACTGCATATGTTTTGTTTGTAACAGTCCGCATGGATCTTTGGCATGATCCAAACGAACTCTGGCACACTTTCACCCACCTCATTTCCAGACCCCAGGACATTCCCATGTGCAGCCAGCGTGCACTAGGGACTGAAGGACATCTCTGCATAAACGAGTGTGTTTTTACAGCTTTGCCACCCAAGCAGCTTTCAGATAGCACACCTTTTTTGGCCAGGGAGCAAAGGCTGTACCTAGGCTTGGACTCTGGATGCACAGGGCAATGAAGTTCCTTGTACCTGGGAGCTGAACTGCTGTATTTAAGGTCTGTTTTCAGCTCAGAGTTAGCCCAAGTTACATGCTTGGTATACAGCCTCTGACTCCAGGTCTATCCACACACAAAGCTGCCTGCCCTGGGCAGGAGACTGCTGTTATTTGCAGAGTGGGGGCTTAGTCTGAGTAAACAAGACTTGTCAGTCAACTAGCACAGCCATAGTTCTGTTGTCAAACCAAGCGCTGATGTTTTATCCTGTGGCTGATCCTGCCTGTTCCTCCCAGGCCTTTAAAACTCATTAGAGGGACAGGTTAAAAAATACTATAGCAACAAGTAGTGACACCAAAGAGGCTCTGCAAAGCATGCCCTGCTTCTTCCTATCCAAACCTATATATTTCGCTCCTAAGGCTGACACTGTGTTATCAAGATGCTCTTGTGTCATCACCTTTCTGTAGTCCTGCAGTTTGGTGACTTTTGCTCACTAGGATGGTAAGAATATAGCAGTGGTGCTGACTGGCACTGGAGATGACACGTCTCCACAGCAGTTAATTTCTCTCACTGTTCAGACATGGGCTGCGTGTCACTACCACCTGAAAGGAATGCAGGCTGCCACAGGAGGGAAGCTAAGGAATCAGCAAAGTCAGCTAAGGATCTAAAAGAAAGCTTTTCAGAAAAGAAAAATCCTGGGGACACTGTGATCAAACCTACCTATGAAGAAACCCAAACAAAGTTCTCTAGTCTGCAGTATCCAACTACTGTTGCCAGCAAAGACAAAGCCACAGCAATTCTGCTGTTATTGTAAGTATATTGCTATTCTTTTGTTCTATCTTATCATCCATACAGAAAGCTCCTATTGCCATGATCTTCACCTATATATTCTAATTAAATATTCTTACATTCTCTTACATAGTCTACTTCTATTAAAGCTATCTTATTGCTATAAGTCTTCACAGGGAGAGTTGTTAAGTACTCGATCAGGTTGTGGCATCTCCATCCTTGGAGATTTTCCAAACTTAATTGAACAAGGCCCTGAATAACCTAATCCAGCTTGGAAGTCAGCTCCTCTCTGAGCAGGGAATTGGGCTAGAGACCTCCAGAGAACCCTTCCAACCTAATTCTTTTTCTGATTGAACACTACTTCTATGAACAATTTCATCAGCAGGCTCTCTAATATATCTCCGTTCCAGAAGGTAAAAATGGCACACTAAATTTGGAAAACTTTGAATTGTTATAGCTATTTCAAAAACCCTGAAAGAACAAGGGTAGGAGCAAGAATGAAACAAGTAACAAATATTGTTTGTGGAACCTTCCCAAATTACACCTTTTTATGTCCCATCTCTGGACTTAATTTATTTCATACATTTCTGGACTTCTGGCAATCCTATGTGATTATTTCAGTAGTAAGTCTACCTTGCTGCTTTAGTTCTTATGACTATGTTCTTCTCTACATACCAATCTTGGAAAAAAGATGTTTGCTATTTACTTGTTAGTAAAGGCAATAATTGCCATGTTTGGAATGTAGAGGACTTGGGAATGTGCTCTTGGAGCACGGGGCTCCGTTCTGATCTCCGGTTATCTCTGTCTCCACGCATACCTGTGGTGCATTACAAGTCCTTTCCAATACTGAACTCATTCTTAACATTATCAGACGGCCATCATCATCATCCTTGCTCCTTGTGAAGAATGGCAGAAGGGCAATACAGCAAAGAGATGGCACTTTTGTACGTGCACTTGATGCACAGAATCCCAGAAGCTGGGAATAGAAAAGATATTGACTGTCAAAGTCTAGATGGTCCCTGCAGAATTTATATTTGCTACTGATTTACAAGAGATTTATCTAGTTTATTTCTAAGCATCCTACCTACTCTGTCACTTTAAATTTTCTATCCTATGTCCACGTACTTTCCTTTTGTTGGTGTTCACTTCCAACATTCCCTTATATTTATTGTGTTACTTTTCATTATGTTAATTTACACCACTTAAAATATATTATCTTCTTTCTTCATTGTATGGTCTCCAGCACCTAACAGTAGGCTGCCTCCACTGTCATCCCTGAACTGAACTGTGCGTATCAGTACGTGCCAGCTCGTGTAAAGCAAAATGTACAATCACTGCCATCATTTTATTTCTGTTTTCTGTCAGCACTGTCATTGCACTGAGGAATTTGCTCCTTTCCATGTACCTTAACTCCGCACTATAATACAAGATCTCAAATGGTGGGCAACTCACAATGATGCAGCGGCTGCAATGATCTGGGCACTGGCTATAAACTAGAATTGGCTCATTTCTGTTTCATTTGAAGGCAGAATGGGTAATATTTTGGGTGTCCTAACCTCAAAGCTATCTAGAAACTAATTACTACCTCTGAGCTTTGGAATGACTTTAAAACCCCTGCCACACTTCCCCTTTCTTGCTGCCACTCTTGCATACAACTTTCTCTCCCTCAACCCTCCACTTGATCCCCACAGTTGATTTCTTTGCATGTACCTCCCTTGCAACCATTACTTGAGTTTGGAATGATTTCCCCTGGATGAGTTAACACGTTCTCACAGTGGGGCCAGCAAACCAGGTCCCTGTCAAAAATAGACAGTGTATGTTGTACTTCTCACACAGCAGCTATAACTAATGCTTGAACCTTCCCTTACAAGGGGAATAGCTCTCTGTCCTGCAGAGACATCAGCTTAGCACTGAACAAATTAGCTCAGGTATAGGAGCCAGTGTAGCTGTGCAGAGCCCACAGTAGCATCCTGGCTCTCAGGGGAAGCTATGATAATGTGACTGCATGAGAATAATACTACATAATGAACAATAATGAGGCAGTTTTCAGCCTCTGAATACAGGGAGGGCTGGGTCACCAACCAGACCTTTGTTCGTCACATATTAAACAGCACAGAGGGAACATGCCACAGGGTTGCTGATGTTGTAAGCACTGCTGCTGGCTGAGTCTGCCCACCCATGTTCCAGGCATTATTTTGCCTCTTCACAGCTGTGGCATCACCTTATAGTACGTGCCGTCCGGTCAGGGATGCCTGTAATGTCCAAGCACTGCACTTAACTCACTGGTGCACAGTGCGCTTGTAACCTTAGTAATTCAGAGGCTGTATATAATTGGAAAAAACCCCAAAACTCCAGCTTTTCAGATCCTAAAAATAAGAGTGTGAAAATAGTTCATGTCTGATTTTAAGCAATATTTTTCCTTAGTGTTCTGCTGCACATTCTTCCTCTGCCTGTGTGCGACTAACACAGCTCCTGATATCAGTGCTTATCACTGCCAGTGTTGTGTCTCTTCCAGACATGACATTGACAATACATATTTAGAAACTGACAAAGTAAAGAGAGAGAGATGAGTACAATCAAAATAGGCCTGAAAGAACAACAAAAACCCCCTGAAATCTGCCCAGAGACCTCACCTTAAAATTTAGGGCACACGGTATGCCAGAGCTGAGGGTGGAGCTTCCCAAGACAAGCTCACTTTAAACCACCTGAGCCACCACAGTTTTCCTGCCAGAAGTGTTGCTTCAGTAGTTAAAAGTCCTGCACAGGCTGACTGCCTGAATATTCACACAGCTTCGATTTTGCAGCCACATTGATCTTCACGCTGTTGCTGCTACATGACTGGCAGTTTGTTGAAAATCTCTGATTGCAAGTTTGTGTCATACAATGGAAAACACAAACTCCTGAAAACATCGCCATAAAATGTAATATGAAAGAGAAATCCCAGCGGAACACTGCAAAGCAAGAATGGGAGGCACGGAGAATTGACAAGAGAGACCCAATGTTCTAGTGCAATAAAAGCCTGGAAAATTTAATCAACACAGAAAAGTAAAATAAACTCCAAAATCCCTTACAGGAGACTGATTAACATAATTAAATTAAACTCAGAGATTAAGTTAAAGTAAGATTGAAATTTGCTGGGTCCTTTTCAGGCCTGAAGTAGGGTTTATATGGCCTAAAATTTGTCCATTTATTCCATCTAAACCACAAGTCTCATGAGAGTTGGGTCCTGACTACAGAGCTTGCCTGACTTGTAACATCAGAGCATCTCAGCTGTGCTAACACTGTGACAATACTGACAGTTACTGAGAATTGATCAAAAGAATTCAAAACTATTATATTTACGGAGGGAAAAGTACAAATATTAGACAAACGGTCATTTCAGAGCATAATAAAACCACAATGCAAAGTCAGAATTCTCTCAGGCAACCTTACCTATGTAACCCAAACTAATCTACCAAATTGTAATGGCCTTAAGTCATAACTGTCTCAAGGCCCAGAAAGAACAGTGTAAACCTTTAAAAAGTTGCAGTGGATTCCACCTGTATTGCCTGAAACACCAAGGAGAGGAAAGGTGTCTCATTAAAAAGTAATAGGAATAAAAAAGAAGATAAACACTGCAAAGACAAACATGGATGAACCAACTAGAACAGCACAAACTAGAGCAATAAGCAGGGAGAACCTGCCAAACTAGAAGATACAAGCAGATCAAACCAGCCATTGCTGAACTATGCTGTGAGGCTATGACTTAAATATTTAACAGTTTTTTACTGACATACTTTTTGCCCACATATTTCCTTGCAAATTTCAAAAGCAAAACTTAGTTTACCCTCATCAGTAAGGCTCACAGGTGCTGCAGTTTGTTTTTGTTTTTGTAAGATGTCTTTTTTTTTGCTGAACAAGAAGTCTTTTATAAGAGATAAAACATACTTACAGTGGTTTCCAAATGCTATCACTCTTCAGGTAAATTACTCCAAGCCTTGGACCTAGTGCAGACGTTCATTGGGGCAGGGAACAGAGAGAGGCTGTGTCTGTACCAGGAAGAATCAAAAGGAAAGGTCAGGGGGAAATAATAATTATTTACTGAGAGCAAGAAAAATTGCTACAACTCTAACTGGCATTCTGTGCTGTGAGTACAGCTGGCTGCAGCCTGGTAGTGCTGAATTCCTGCTTCAACCCCTCCGGCCCTGGCTGCAAACAACCACAGAGTCAGTCCCCAGTTACCCCAGTCTGCCCATGCAACCTAATCCGGTGAAGCAAGGAGGAGAGGGAGGATTAGCCACCCAAGTGCTATCAGCAGGATTCCTTCTGAGAAGTCGCTCACTCTGATGGCACGAGCACGGAGCACTGATGGAGAGCTAGCACAAACTTGGCACTCAAGTGCATCTCATCAGAACAACAAGGCCAGTCCTGTTCCGAGCAGCAACAAACACTTCCTCAGGACTGAAAGGCAGGAAAAGGAAGAACCCTCCTTCATGTCTTTTGCTGTCTTTACATCACAGAAAGCATGGGTCATACCAAAGCAGAAACCCCACTTTTCTCTCATCAGCCACCTGGCTGCTGCGGTGACACCAGCAAAGTAACTTATTGCCAGCCTTGCAGGAAAGGTTCTGCTCAGCAGCAGTTGTATCTCTGAAATCTTCTGAGCAAAAGAGATAGTTGGAGCTGCTGGACTGAGATGGAGAGGGATCCACAGAATAACCTCAGCTCCAATATTTATTAGATGGCCATTTCATCATCCAGATCTAAGTATTCGGGAGTATTTACATCTTTGGGGGACTTGAATCCCTCTCTAGACTAAGCTAACTCCTTTGCTAGCTTCTTATTATCCTTTGGTGGCTCACTGTGGGTATGTTGGGAGTATGTTTGAGGTTGACATCCAGGGACAGAATTAAATCCTGCTCACTTCACTTGTACAAAGGCACTTATGTCTTGAGACATCAGCATATTCAGTCCTGTCCACAGTAAAGCCACTGGTGCCAATTCCATGAAAAAATGATCTTGCCTACTCTGAGCAGACTAGAAAAGCAAATATTTGGTTTATCAAAGAAATCAAGAAGGTGAATGAAAAATGGTAAGAGATGTAATGGTTATTTCACAGGTAGCTAATGTCACTGTGCAAGTTGGAATTTTTGTCCGAAAATGAAACACAAAACCCCCTCACTGTTCATACAGCAGAAACACTCCAATGAGCACCAACAGACACAATGAAGGATTTTAGATGACACTGTACTAACGTACTTCACAAAATATACATTCAATTTTATGTTCAATTCACACATTTTGTAATGATGATGTTTCTTAGTGACTGGGATATACACTAAATTCTGATTTCAACAGGCTACATGAAACCTGGCAGCTCCATTTTACAGGGGCTCAAGCAAACATTTTCTTAGATTCCAGTTTTTTTAGCTTCTCCCCTCTTGGAGTCTGCTTTGAATTGCAAATTAAGTAAATTCAAACACACACACGCACAAAAATCTACAACTTAGCCTGAACCTCTGAGTTTCACCAGGGCTTGGGAGACGAACCACATGCATCAGGTTTGTTTGAAAGAATTACATAAAATAGTGACACTTTTGACCAGAACCAAGGATTGAATTTCAAAGGTGCAGCAATGCCCAAGGATTCTGTAGATTTAAGCCCTTGCTAACACTAAGCATGGCTTACTTTCAAGCTCTCCTTCCCACCTCCATATATGCCCCACCTGTTCTGTTAATGCTGACCTTGCACGCATCCGTCTGTCTTTTATTTGGCTGTTGCTCACCTTTTTAAGGCATAAATCCCACGTGCCTTAAAGACTGCCTAGTACTTCAGACAACGTGCATTTTTATCTTGTACTAGAAGCAGAAAAATCACAGGATCAGGTCTTTAGTCTTTACTTCAGCAGAACTCCTGCTCACTTCACTCCTAATTTCACACAAGAGAAGCCTAAGAACTAAATGTACTAATCCTGCATATTTTGTCACCTCTCTTTTTGTGTCATTATTGCTCTTCCAATCTCTAGGATCCCAATCCAAGTGGCTCTCTCTTGTAGCACTGCCTAGCACTCAATCTGGCTTCACATCAAGGGTCAGGAAGACAAGTTGTTAGAAATGGGCTGTTGGAAGTCTTCTGCAAAATCTGGGCTCACAAATCTCTGTGAAAGGCAATACTTAAAATATCTTCATTTTTCTCCATGTTTTTTGCTATGGCATGGGAAGACGCCTCTCTTTCCTCCAGTGTGATAAAGCACTAAGATCCTCAGCAGTTGTTAGGCACTTTTAAATACATAAAATCAACAAAGCTGATGGTACTTCTTAAGACATTGGGATTGCAACAGAGAATGAAATACCCTAAATTTTTGTAAAAGACTTAATTTAGCTTTGGAAAAATATAGAGGAAAAGGATCTTTGACCATAAGAAGATTGGGCAACAGAGGAACGGGATGTGTGACATTGGGTTAAGTAACTTCTCCCCGTCTACCCAGGCTCTTCTATCCAGAAAACGAAAGCATTATATTTCTGTTCCATGGGGTACTGTGTGCTTAATTAAGATTTTGGAGGATAAATTTTCTGCATGAATGCATTCCAGAAATGCAGACTTTATTACTTAAATATTCCCACTAATTATAGTAACTTGGGCATTTTATATATGCTCACTTTTATTCCACCTTGCTCTTTCCAAGTTTTATCTGGTAATTTACAGGGTGTGAGGAACATTAATTGTATCAGTGTTTTTATTAAGGAAGGTCCGTTTTATGAGAGTAGTGATGTACTACAGATTGTGATTTAAGATGTACACTTTAGGTCAGTTTTATACTGACTTCAGTGCAGTTGCAGTGGGCATAAAGTCAGGAGAAAATGTGGTGCTTTACATAATAATGCTGATGATTAATGGGCTGGTGGACCATAACTCTATATTCTGAGGCACTGATCCTCCTTCTCCCTCCTGAAATTTGTCTTGACCCTTTCATCTCTTGTTAGCTACCTTTCCAGTGCTGTTCATTAATCAGCACCATTGATCTGATGTGGTCTGCCATACTGTATTACCTAAAACACACAGAAGCAAGTATTGGCCTGACTCTGCTCTTTACACAACACAACATCGTATTTCCTTTACAGATGACTTAAATATTATAAACATCAACTTACTGCTGTTGCTAGGTCCTGAAACTGGCATTTTCTAGATTAGTTCCCTGCAGGATATTTCCGTCTCTCCCCCTAGATGTACTTCTGTCTGCTCAGAGACACCCTCAAACACATTCAGTATTCCCTGCTTGTTATGGGCACTCCTATGTCTGACCAGCAAGGGACAATCAGCAAAACAGCTTCTTCTCTTTGCTTGAGACCTGGTACCACTATCTTTTGTTACTTTTTTTAGTGATTCCTGATCAAGCAGACTCAAGTTTTTAGTTAATTGCTATTTATTTTATTCCTGCAATAGTCTTTTCTCTGATATTGTCAGAATGCTTCCTTCTGTCTTTCCTCTGATCCCTAGTAATGAAAAAATTAAAAGATGAGCTTCTTGTGAGCTTATTTCTGATTACTCTTATTTGCTGTGCTGGAACAGTGCTGTCTATCATGAGGCAATGGAATGTAACTCGCTAGTGCCTCAGAAGTAAGCATGTCTGATCTTAATCCACATATTGTACAGCTCTCTTGAGTCAGGTGGGTTGGGTTTTAATTGATGCTTTCACAGTCATGATATATTTTCAGGCTGGGCTGTCTAGGCTAAATTCAATTCTTTTTGGTCACTTTTTTTCTCTGGGAGTAGCATGTTGGATTAAATTCTTAAAGCCACAACAAGAAGGAGGAGATGAGAACAGCAGTGTTAGCCATCAGGAAACACGATTCAAGAATCAACTTTCTGCATGAAGTGGGTTACTCCAGATATATTTTACTGTTTCTCTGTAAAGATAAAGTACACTGTCTGACTAGGACTGACTATGGCATTTACATTGTATGAACAAGGTTAGGCCGTTGGCTTCCTATAGGTAGATATCCAACCCCAATGTCTTAGAGATCAAGATAGACTGAGATATAAAAGACACTGTTCCAGCAGAGGCCAGAACTTGTGCCAAAAACCCGACAAAATCTAGCAACACAGGACAAGTTATGAGAAGGCCATAGGCACAGATTTTTCACAGTAGTCAAGGCTTCATTTCCAAGAGGAAATGGTTCATTTCAGTATTCTCCTGGGAATGCTGTATGTCCACTATCAGTATGACCTAAAAATCAGAAATTAATTTGTTAATGGATTAGACATTTACAGAAAGACTGTTTAAAGAGGCTGGACTGCTCTAGCCTGGTAAAGGCCAATTTCCCACTGGGATGTGTTTGCAATAGCACTTGAGAAAAAAATCTCTTCCTCAAGTCCCAGAGGTACTTACTAAAATCCAGAATAGGAATGTAGTTTGTAGGGAAGTCCACATTATGTTCCCACTTTTTGTCTCACAGGCCCTCTATTACTTGTTGGCATCAGTTTATTTTTCTCTGCTTTCAGTGCCTTTTATCTGATACTATAGAATTTCACTGCTCTTAAGCTGCAAGTTTTAAGTTTGATTTTGGCACTTGGAATAAGCATTTTCAAGGTCTCCTTTTTGTCTGTTGATTCTTCTGATATTTCTTTCTATTTGCAAACTGTACTTTCAGTGTAACAGCTAACCATGTCTAAGAGTTCAGGTCAAAAAGGATAACTCTTCTCCTTCTGACTTCCCTTTCCACTTCCTGTGCCGAATCCCCTCTTTCCTGTGGCAGTGGTACAAGGCCTCAGCTCAGAATATTCTCTCTCATTTAAGATCTGAGTGCTGCCTATTTTCCACTAATGAAGATCTCATCATGCTCAGTTGGGTGTGTAAATTCCACATCTGCAGGTGTGGCAGGTGCCCAAGCAGAACTTGTGCCGCTCTCTTGGCTGTCCTCGCAGGGCACCACCCCCCTTAAAACCATGCTTGGCAATGTTAGGCAACTGTTTGGACCTTGCACACCTGATTTGAAACAAAGATAAGTGCTACTTGGAAGAGGAAACTAAATGTCAGTAGTTGGTAGGCCTAATCCGAGCAGGAGCAAGTCACCAAAAGCCCTAATGTAACTTTCAGCTAATGGTTTAAATGAATACAAAAATCTGTGATGCCAGACTGAAGCGTGGCAGTGCGTCCGACCGCTTTTCACGTGGTAACAAGAAGAAACAGTATGGCATGCATACATAGATATATACATATAAGGAACCATATATTTATGTATGTATGTAGACTTATATACATGATCATTATTTTAAAATTATCTCTTTCTGGCAAAACATTGCTGGCTATAAAACACAGAATTCTGTGCATTCCTACTATGGAGCCTTAACAGTTTTACGTGAACGTTGAGTGAAACCACGTAATTTTTAAAGCAGTTCATTACAGTGGGGTGTGACTGAGGCAAACAGATTAACTCCTAATTTTATTGATGTTGGTGTGGAATATGGAGTAAATAATCTGTGCTCAGTGGAACTGCACCTACATAACCTTTCCTGGGAACAGACTGATTTGTGGGTAGTGCTTGTATACTGCAAGCCTTCTTGAATCTTGAGTGCTACTTTTCTACAGATACTTAGTATTAATAGAAGCAGTTTGAGGGTATAAACAGCCTCAGGCATTTATGTGCTGATGCTGTAGGTTACAAGGCATCAGCATTATGGCATGAAACTCAAAAGGTTCGTGGGAGGGGAACAAGTAAGAGGTTCAGGTTTTGAAGCCATGAACACTCAAGATGACCAGTGCAATCAGAATCTTGTCTTGTTAACAAGAAGGCAGCACTCAGACAACATGACACTGCCTTGCTACCTTAAACAAGACTCTCACAAAACTAAAGGTGTAGTTGTGCTGCAATTAATATCAACGTTTCTGAAACTGAAGTATGAATTTTCATCACTGCAATCACAAGAGACGAAGAAAATGTGTAGAAATTAAATTGTTACAGTAATATATCCGCCTAAGCTACTGCTTTGGCTAGATGAGCCAGATTAGCTCATGACAGATGAGCTTCATGAACATTTCATTGCCAAGGAACCCTGTCAAAATATTGGTGATTTCTCCGAATCTGTTCAACATCATGGAGATGTCAAACGAAATCTGAAAGGACATTATTTTTCAGGAAGAACAAAAACAATGAAAGCATACGAAGAAAACGAGCTGAGTTTCTTCCTCCTCCCCTACACATTGCTTTGGTTTCATTAAATGCTGTCCTTGCAAATACTTTGGCATAAACCCTGAAACCCTTTAGTCCCATGGATGCTGGTGAATTGCAGAAAGTCCTGAATGTCCTCAAGGAATAGATCTCCCTATTTCAGTAACCAGGTTGTCAAACAGAGAATGTATTTTCACCAAGGTGCAGGGACTGTGTAATCTCAGCACATAACAATTTAATCAAGATTTACACCATTGACACTGGTTCTGCCATGCCCCCGTCCCTCCTGGTCACAATGGTACAGCACTTGATGCATCAGTGTCTGGCCACCAAGCTTGTGGTTCTTATGCTGAAAGATGATCTCAGTCACAAGTCAGAAGTACACTTTCATGAATATGGAACGTGATACAAAATGGTAAGTGATAAAAGTACTTAAATACTGTTTTTTTCATGGCTTGTTGCTTGTGGAAACTATGAGATACTGTTTACATTAATTAAAGGTAGAATTCCATGTAGGACAGTGGAATAAATTTCAGCTATAAATTTCAGTAGATTTGATCCATTTGTCACAGGACTACTGCCTTCAAGGCAAACTACAAAATAAAAGTTTCACTGATACATCTGGTTTTCTCAAGCATCAAGAGCCAGGTTATCAAATAAACAGAAAAACTGAACATCTTCCTTCCCCCAAAAAAAACCTTAGCATCTTCTTGATAGAATTCCTTCTTCTCCCTGAGATTTCATTATATGACTTGTTTTATTAGGAGATGAAAATGCTTGCACAATTTTTATCTGCCTTTACTACAGGAAGATTTATATTAAAAATCACATTTGCATGGATTCTGAGGGGCAAAGTCTGAGACAAGAAATATTTTCCTTAAGTTTTAACATTTTTACCATCACTGCCTAAATGCTGAGCTAAACAACTGTGTTACTGTCAGTTACGAAAAAATTAAAATGATTTTAAATTTTTTTGCTGTTGTTTTGGATGACTGTCTCCGTCTCTGAAGATTTTCCTTGCCAGTCATTCATTAAAGAGCCGGTAACCAACACACTGAAAAGACAGGGTAAAAAGCACCACAAACGTGTTTTCCCATACCATTCTTCCTGTGTGTTTGCTGCCTCTGGCCTCAAACTGTACAAATGAAAGCTTGTTTGATTTATGTCAAAAACTATATATAAAATATCACACGGGATCCACAGAGAAACCGAGTCACTCTGGGCTTTAGTTTCATTATCCATTGAGGAATAACTGACTACAGCCCTGGACTACGTAGAATTGATCAAAGCGCTTGCTGCTTCACAAGCAAAGAGAAAACCACTGCAGATTTCCTTTTTCATGCTTCAGTGCCAAAACACAATGAAAAAAGTTCTAGATGAGCCTGTGAATTATTCTAAGACATTGTTCAATCAAATCTGATGGTTATGCGCATTTGTGAAACTCATCATTTGAAATGTCAAGTCACTGACAGCAGTGTGTCCTGAGGTGTGATGGATATTTGTGATAATTATTTGCTTTTTAAAGTTATGTATCAACTGCATCAAACCAGGATTTTTCTTAAGTGTGCCTGAAATGTAGAGATGTCAGTGCCAGCTGCGTTATTCAGATCTGGGTTTTAAACATCCTGTGCCAGGAAAACACAGAGTCAGAATATGACTACAATGCCATTTTTAAGGCACTCTGAATTATTTTTCACTATTCTCTTAAAACTGTACACAATGTGGCTGATGGAGAATGATTACTAACATTAATAGTAGCTGAAGTGATTTCTGTGCAGTATATGCAGCATGATGCATTAAGGAAAATAATATAGCAATAATTATTATTTTTTCTTCAGTACAAGCAAATGATACTCTTGGGATTTATTGTAATTCAGTATTCAGCTCTCTTCTGTAGCTCTTAGAGGTCTCTTCTCTGGTCATTTCAAAACTTTTTGAATGAAACTGAAGGCAGTTGGCTCTGTTGTTGGATAAGTTCTGCTAACGTAGGAGGGCTGTCTCCTGAGTGCTAAAAAGACCATTTGCAAATCTTCAGAATCTTCTTCCCTGACAGCAGAAGTTATTATCCAGAATGGTTTAGATGATGCTGAAACGAAATTTTACAGGAGATCCACAATCGTCCAAGAGGAGGCATGGTAGGAAATGGCAGTGACTTGAGGGGACCTGATCACAACTTCCCCACCTTTTATTTTTGGAAAGTGACACTGTAAATAAGCACCCCACCAGTCTCTGGACTCAACATTTTTTCTCATCAGGAAAGAAATTCTGTGAGGAGGTGATTGAGTTTTTCACTGTAGACAATCTGGCAGCTACCTTACTCCTGCTATTTTGCGACAGAAAATCTTATAAGAAAATGGCCCTGATGAACAAAATTATCAGGGCGCTTGCAGATACTCTGATTTCTGCCACGACCAGCAAGAAGTACCATAGGAGATGGATCAGGAATCTTAACTGTAGGGGAGCTTAGAGCTATTCTAGTTCAATCAGATTTCAGAATTTGCTCTAATGAAGAGTGCTGGCAGAAGTTCAAAGCTACTCCAGGTCTCGACTCTCCCTCCACATTACTATAAAAATGTCTGTAGAAGTGTTAACTGCAGAGGAGCCAAAAGTTGTTTTGGTTCCAGTCTTTCCCAGCAGGAGTAACTGAGAAAATAGAGTAGGAGTGCTAGTTCTGCTCACAGCTCCCTCAGCCTCCTGCAGAACACCAGAGACATTGCCGGGAACACGGCAAAGTGTGCCCAATGCTGTCACCCCTCACAGCTCCCGCAGCCTCAACCACGCCCTGAAAACACCACCAATACAGATGCACCGGCTCAGTAGCTCCAGAACTCTTTGGAAATAACATCAGCCTCCACAGCTGATAACCTGAAGTCTGTTTGCAAGCAGAAGGTATCAGGAGGATGGCTGTGTGCAGCATTGATTTCTTCAGCCTTTTGTCTGTGTCTGCTTTCTGTCTCATTTGGAGGTGGCTACTGTTACTACAAGTAGCATGAATCACGTCTCTGTTAAAAAACAGAGCTCCAATTGTCTTACATAACCCCTGGTAACTGCATGTCTAATAATAGCAAGCCATTCCCAGGTAGGGATTCTGTGTCCCAGACCCAGACACATCCACATGCACGCACACACACATATTCCTATTACTTTCTACACCTTGTTTCTGGGAAGCAGTGGGCTTTTCACATGCAGTATGACAGTTCTGAGCTGCAGGACATGGCAACTATTATTTTAAAATGCCATTTCCACTTATTGCCTTGAGAAGCCAGTCTGGTATGTGCAATTTGCTTCTCAGCCCAAGCAGCAAGAAGGAGTGAAAAAATACTCCAACAGCTCTGTTTGGTTTTGAGAGAACATTGAATGGTGAAGGCTATGGTTGGATCCTGTCCTGAAAGCTCGAGTCTTTTGAGGTGTTAACTCTCCTTCTGTCTCTTAGAGAAGGCCCATATTTTAATAAAGTACTTCTCACAGTTCTGACAAACCCTTGTTTTTACACTCTCGGTTTCCCCCTTGGAAAAGTAAATGACAATATGCAACTTCCTCATTACTGCAAGGCTAATAGATAATGCTGCAAATCAATGATGAGGTCTTCAGATGAAACTTCTCTATAAATTGAAAATATTATTATTTTCATAATCCATGAGAGGTCTAGAGAAGGAAGAAGTTTCTGAAGATTATTCTGGTGTCACAAAATTCTGAACTTTCATGCAGTAGGAGGTCATCCTTGCATGACTACCTACAATTACATCATATAACTGAGCACTGTCCAGACACTTCCTGAATTCTGATGGGATTGATGTCGGGACCACTGCCCTCAGGAGCCTGTTTGCACATGGAGTGGTTCTAGACTATTTCACAAGGTTTGCCAAAGAAACCAGTTCCTTTTGACCTCTCATCATCAATCACCATTTCTGGGCATCTAAACTTGAATTATATGCTATTACCAACATAAGAACCAAATTTCAGTCATCCCTGAAACTGTATTCTCTCATTTTAAGAGATGTCTTTGAGCCTGGGATTTGGAAAGTCAGTTTCACTTCTGAATTTGTTCAGCTTTGAGAGTTCAGTTTAGGTTCATCTTTTCACACTGTGTGAACAGAATGCACGTGTGAAGAAACAGCTAAAAACTTAGGTGATGACATAATAAAAAAATGTTCCCCTTCAGCTTTTATTTCTAAATCTATTACCTTAACTCAGATAATCTTTCTTGAAAAACATCTAAACTTAGTGGATAAGGTGTTCAGACTGTGGTTCTATACCTACCTCTGACCAAGGCATGTCATACTGCATGCCAGGCAGTATCTTTGGAGAAATCCTACTTTCTGTTTTCTCCGGATCTATGGACAACAACCGACAATTTGGTATTGTTATTATGGGATCAAGTGTTTTACTTCTTATGAATCCTTGGATCTACGAATCACCTTATAGTAAAGTCAGACCTGTACTAAACCTAGACTGTGTTTGAACTCACAAAGTGACTGGTCTGGCCGACTTTCTTGGATGCCTTCCCACTAAGCTGGTCTACCACACTCATATGATCTCCCACAGATTTCTGTGGGTGAAACAGGGAAAAAATTTGGACTGATACTTTTATTTGTTATCAAATAGAAGCCTACAGTTCAGCAGCAGTAAGACTACAGTGAAAAGTCCAAAGACCCAAGCACGTGAAAAAACCAAAACAAACAAGAAACTTACTGAGTTGTAAACTGTAGTTTATCAGTGTCATGCAGTCATGAGCTGTCTGTGTTACTGCCCTAGGGTAAGAAGTTCTTACCTTCTCCATAGGAAGTCAAATTAATTTGCCTTCAGTATCTAGTAATCCCTTTGTCAAGCAGTAAGAAATTCAGATATTGGTCCCTCTGTGTTACAATGTATTTTTTGGAAAGTTGAAAGAGAGAAATGAATGGAAACCACAGAACACACATCTGTTGCTGAACTTGCAGCATTCTTGCTAGAAGAGCAGTATTAATATTTTAATTGCTGATTATAACACTATGTCCCAGATTCCAGCTAAGCATCTGAGAACATAATGGATCTTGTGCAGTCAGGCTATTTTTATCAGGTCTGAAACTCCTGTAGGAAACAATTTAACTGGGGACCCAGTAAAGGGTTAAACAAAAGTTAGACTCAAGTTTCCAAAGCCATCTGAACTGGCTTCAAGAAGACATGAAACATCTATGGATCTGGAAAATGGAACTTGCAATTGACTTTTCTGTACCATCTGCTCTCAAGAACATTTTCTGCTTGGGAGTTGCATAAGCAATGAAAAAAAAGCACACAAACAACTTCCTGTACCATGTTTTTGGTCACTTGTAATGACGCATTACAAAGCAAACCAGCTAAATATGCACAACTGTGCCTCACTCCAGATGACAACATGTATTATATAAGAGCAATGCCTGACAGAAAGACACTTATTTCAAGATATCACAAACAAAGAGCACTCAAGGGGAAATATTCACTACATGTGAGAGTTGGGGGCCAAGAGCCAGGGAAAGTTTTGCCTCCATCTCAAAAGGCCAAGAGTAGTTCAGAAAAATCAAAAACCAGACATTTTTCGGTTTACATAGTAGAATGATGGAACTTGTTGCACTTCTTTCTGTAAAGGGGAATTTAACTTGTAATGAATATAAGCTTTTTGTTGTTATTTAATGTCACTTTAATGCATTTTAGATTCAAAATTATTCTTATCCCCAAAGCTGTCAAAAATATAATTGGTTTAGATTCGCTTTGTTTGTCTGTTGGGAAGCCATGGCCTGATTTAATCTTGTATTGTGGCATAAATAAAACAATATCCCGAGGAATTAAGAGCAGTTGAACCAGAATAAAAATATCTACCTCTCCAAAGAGTCCCAAGCCTTTAAACCTGTGAGTGTATGTAGGTATGTATGTATGTGTTGGCCTTTCTCTTTCCAGTGACTGCACTAATGGAACTGGATGGAGACACATGGGGAAATCCCGGTATCTGTGCGAATGCGGGGAACTGCTGAAGAGGGGCTGTAGCCTTGACTGAAGCAGGGTGTGCAGCTAAAGGAGGTAGTTTGCCTCCACTTAGGGGTGTTTCTGAAACTGAAGTCGAGATGAGTTTCCTCACTAATGAACAGACTCAGCTCAGCCATCAGTGTAGATCTGACCTGGTTTGGGCACGGGCACAGGATCACATTACTGTTAAATTAGCAGGAGTTTGTGTTGCTGCAAGAGAGCAGACGATACCTAATCTAGCCTGAAGTCACAGTGGCGCAGACAGGTGACACCTGATCTGACATCCAGCCTGCCACGTAAAGATAATCCATTTGTTCTGAAAACATTCAAATTGGTGTGTGAATTTATCCTAGATCAACATTTTCTGTTACACAGCCACAGTGATACGGTTTTATGACCGAGATCCACTATGGAGTCAACCTACAGTATCAGAAACTGATTTTGCATGGAAACAACCATTTCTATCATTCTAAATCTGAGAGTAAATCTGGAGGTCCAAACAGCTCCAGGGGAGACAAAATCCCCCACCTGGGAAGCACACTGTCTTTGTAAAGACTAGCCATGGAAGAATAAAGGGGTTCAATTCCAAATTAGTATCTTTTGCTTTCCATGGGCCAAAAGGACTTAGACCACCAAATTTTCTTCCTACCTTCAAAATACAGTGGTTTTATTGTTAATACAGGGTTTTATTAGATAATGAACCCTGTAGTCCAGAATCTGCAAGATTAGATAATTCCCAGGAGACAGGTCTGCCTCCAAGAAAATGTCTCAGCCTGTGGCAACGAATTCTCAGGTTAATGAAAACTGTTTTAAGATTTCAGCTGAATTAAGGAGGTGCACAGTTCATACAGGTCACCTTTGCACGGGAGGGAATGTCAATATGTTTTCTGTATCTACAGTTCATTAACAGCAAAACCTGGTTCATATCCTCTTTACTACAGCAATCTTCCTTTTCTGCCTAGCCCCTTTCCTGACTCTAATGCCTTACACCTCCATCCATCAGAAGGACACCATATAAAATTTTGTTCATAATTACACTGGCAAGTCTCCTCTGGTTTTCATGGGAGTCACATCCTCATAAATGAGAGCAGAATTTGGCCCTCTGTCTTTTCAAAAGGAAGACTAACGATCAAATAATTTTCTCACATCTCTGTTTGCACTTTCACAGTCTGGTTACATTGATTTGTGTCTCATAAGTAGACATTTCCTTTGTTGGTTACAAATCAATGTTATAGACCTAACCTGCCTGCACATTTTTCCCTTCCCTCTTACAGTGAGAAAAACAAAGTGCAGCTTCAATTCCTCTTGCTTTATAAATGTGAACTTCCTTGATGAAGCATGAGAGAAAAGCAGATAAAATTCCAGCTCTCCTTCAAAAAACAGGAAACGTCTGTGCTTAAATTCCTAATTACCAAGATGCTTTATGGTATGATAAACACGTTTATCATATCAGTCCTGCCACTGTTTTGTTAACCTAGCTATAATCCTCTCATTCAGGTATCACAAGACTTCCCAGGGCAGCCTACTGTGATATCACAGACAGCTATGACTTCATGGCATGAGTAAGGAAAAAAGAGGCAAAGGTTTTAAGTCTGCAGCTGGACTGAGCTGCCACACAAATCTCCAGGAAAGGACAGAAAAGAAAAAGGTTCGCAATTGGTGCGAGAGGCAATGAGATTTTTGACTGCAGTGTGAAAATACAACAGCGAGGATAGATAGGTATTTCAGTGCAAATGGATACATGTTATAATAGAAAAGGAGTAGTAAGAAACAGAGCCATCAATCATACCAAGTAAAAGAAGGTAGAGGTGTAAATGTGGAACATATCAGTTTGATTTTCCTTTAGTAAAAGCGAAAAAAATAAAGTTAAAAAATAAGAGTCAAAGCAGCTTCAACTCAATCTCATCAATTTTAATGCTATGAAGAAGTTTAGTAAGTGACGGTTCCACCAATTTGATGGAAATTTGATGGAAAACTCGTGACTGCCAAAATGTAAACAGAAATTATTTAGTGCTGGCAATAATAATGATGATGATGATGATGATGATGATGATAATAGTAATAATAATATTAGAATGTGAGATTAAAAAGTAAAAGAAAAATTTTACAGATATGAGTATGGCTGCCATCACCATCAAAGAAAATCCTCACAAGTCAAAAGGGAATTCTATTTATTTTAAAGAACAGCATTAGGAATCAGGAAATCTGGGTCCTACTTACACCTCTTCTGAGGAATCTATGCTTGGCCTTGAGAAAGATATTTCAGTGCTCTGTGCTTCAGCTTCTCTGTAAGACCAATCAAGACAATAATAGATCAAATTCATATGCATCTTAATTCATGGGTGTTTAGCAAACACATTAAGTTTTTTATGTAGAAACCATGAAATGGCAGAAAAGACAAAAAGGAACGTGAAGATTTGGGGAGCATTTGAAAAAGAAATTCCACAACTCAACCATCTCCTCAAATCACAGGAAGAGAACAAATAAGGTCCTTTTTTGCATTCTATTTCCAAAGGAAATGTAAAACTTCTCAGCCAAATGGGCACAGGAGTTGCCCCTGTAAACATAATCATGTAAATGGTGAGAGGGAGCCTTGGCTGGCTGCAGCCTAGCAATGTTGTGTACATGTGCCCATTCCCTGCGAGATAACACCACACTGCTGGCCTGATGGGAAGAGAGACAAGAAGTTATGACTACTCGGAGAGTTGTCTATTCGCACAGACTCCTGACTCAGCAGTTCAGGGAGGAAACCACATCGCACCAAGACTTTGGGGACCAACTATTTGGTCTCTCTGTTCCGCCAATCCACCAACCTTAGGCACCTACCCGTTTTGTTTGTGTTTAAAATAGGCCTGGCTTTCTAAAAATTTGAGTTTTGTAATAGTAGATATGGTGGAATAGGCCGTGATAGAGTAAACTAGATATTAGAAAGAAAGAAAGAAAGAGAGATACAAAATAAGAATGCTAAAAGAAAGCGAATTATAAAAACAAAACAATCAGTCTGATTTGATACAACTTGGACACAACTTTTCCAACCCCTTTTTACTTAGACATAAATGACAAACAGAAAATACCGAGATGGCATGAGTCAGACCTGCAGAATCAAATACATTCATCAGTGTCTGCTGTAACTTTTGTCTCTAGTAAGAGTTACTGAAGAACTCAAAGAGACAGAACTGCCCAAATCAGTTTACTGGTTAGGAATATATCTACCAAAACCCTTCAGCAGTGATGTGTTATCAGCCCAAAAGGACTAGCATAACCACGGTCAGCTACAGGACAGAGAGAACTCAATATGCATTTCAACACAAATATATTTATAGCAGCTTGTTTACAGCTCATGGTGCCTTGCACTGTATTCTGTATTTTTCTTATCTTGCACCATCAAAGTTAGCAGACAGTGCAGAGGTATACATCTTTTTCTTATCTTATCCTGAACAGGCTTCACTAGCAAGGACATAAATTCTGTCTTTTCAATACCAAGCTACAATTAGCACAGAGGTCAGAACACTGCAGTGAGCACAAAGGTCACACGTAGTACTGCTACCCAGGGGGTTCCAGAGCTAAACATGAATCCATAGCACTCTGGGCATATGAATATACAAAAGCTTTTTTTATATCTGCATATATGCACATCAAGAGTAAATATTTAGGGAATGACCAACATGATAACAAAAAACCACCACAACGTTTGTAAGCGTAACAGGGATCAAAATATGCAACCGACAGGTGGACAAAGTAGGTTTACCTGGTGGAGAGCACTGGAGAGAAATAAAGCCTTGCCTTTTACATTTCATGCATTTTAAGAAGCTGCTCAGATTATTTGTTTACTTTAACCTGACATCCGCTCTTTTAACAGGAAGTGCCAAAGCAAAATTTGTACTGGAATACAAACAACTTCAAAAATTCCGGAGTATCTCAACATGGCATTTCTCCTTGGTTTTTTCTATATAGTTGCATAGATAAACATCAAAAGTGAAATATTTAGGCTCAAGTCACCCAAAGACTGGGAAGTGCCCACATTGAGTGTGCATGTTACTTTAAAATCTAGTCTCATGAAGATTTATTACTGGTGTGAACATTTTCAAAGAAGGCTTGGATAGACTTAGGTAGCTAAAGGTGCGTGCCACTATCTCCTACACATTGGAGCAAGTCGCCTCAAAAATCCTGGCCTCAATGCATTGGCTCCAAAAGCAGGTGGAGTTGAACTGTTAACCAAAGTATTTGAAACACACCAACCCTGAGAGGATTATACTGAGCTTTGTGAGAGCTGCACTTGAAGAGAAAGAGGGAGGAAAGGGGCTGAAGGAGCCTGAATGGAAAATGAACAATTCAGATCAATGGAACAGGCCTGGAGGCTTCTAAAGAGAATCTTTTAAAGAACAACAGACAATGGCCACAGTCTAGACTGAACACGCACAGAAAAGTCAAGACAAATCATCACCATTAAAAGCTAAGTAATCACATCACATAACAGCAAGATACAGCAATAGTCTCTCTGTCTCTGCTCTGAGGTGAAAGCACCTGGAATGTGACATTTGTTTCTGGGCACCTCCTCATCAGAGTGATTGGAGACAGTTCAGAGAAGAGCCTCATAAGCAACCAGTGTGGTGGAAAGACTGAGCTATTAGGGAGAGAAATTAAGAGCTACATCTGCAATAGCCTGGTTACATGCCAGTGACTATCAGATGAGGGCAAAGGCATGAAAACAAGCTGCATATAATTGAAAGGTGTGAATGACAAAAAAAAAAAAAAAGCAAAAAAAAAAGAAATAAAGAATAGAAAAATAGGAAAGAAAAGAGGGTAGCTGGTAATATGATGGTATATGGATGAAATTAAGACCAGTAACATGAAGCTGAAATTCCAAGGAGCAAAATATTATAAACCTGAAAAGTAGTCTCCTTAGGGAAGGAACTGAAATTTGACTGTGTAAAACTGACCTAGACAAAACGCTAGACATGCAATGCACACATCCTTCATTGGCCCTGGGGAGAGGGGCTGAGCAGGTCTTGATTGTTTTTCCAGTTTGGTGACGATGACTCCAAGGTACACTGTGTTTTTCTGGTCTAAAAACCACCCATAAAAATATGGAAACCTACGAAACACACTTTGGTAAATTAGAAGATGATTAACCAGAAGGAGACTTAATTCATGTTTATTGGATAAGCCTGTGAATTAGGCAGAGTTGTATATGAAGAAAGAAGTAAAACAGCAAGGACTACAACCTACCAGGTTGAGGAAATGTCTTTTAGCATCAGGTTCCCAAAGAGGAATAGCCACATGGGATGGATAATCCATCGCATAAAAAGAGAGCATTATATATGGATCAGGCAAGAAGATGTGAGAATGGAGCTGGGGAAACGACTTTAAAGCATATGTGACCTCCTGAATCATGAGTTGGCTAGTCTATGGAAAAGTGAAATGCTTGCGTGACAAATACAGAAATCTGAGTGTGCATAAAGGGAGCTTGTCTCTCTCTAATACGTATCCTAAGAAAGTAAACAACAGACAGAGTGAGCCTGGCACTCTTCCATATTATTGAACCTATAAAAGAAACAAATAACACTCCACTTACCTGTGAGTATTGAAACACTGCAAAAAGCTGCACAAAAAGACAAAAACTATGACCGAGACATGCAGGGAGTGCAAGTGTCTGGACACAGTGAGATGAAACATTGCTGTCACTTCCTATCCATAATCTCCCCAGCAGCAAGGAGTGCAGACAGGAAAACCACCAGCTAAACCTGAGACATCGAAGTTACTACATAAAATAAATCAGATCCTGACTGATTTTAGCCTGCACTGGAAATAATCCTTAGATTTTTTTTAACTGGAAAGATAAGACCTTATGGGTGAGAAGCAAGGGGAATTAGAGACAGAGAAATAAACTTTTTATTGACAGTTTTCAGCAAGAAGTACAAAGTCTGTCTTTGCAGTAGTTGTGTCATCAAAGAGAAAATTAGGTTAGTGGAATCTTCATTTGAGTGGCGTCCGGTTTTATATTTTTTGGAAGCAAGGGGAAAAAAGACAACCTTCTTTGAACCAGAGACATTAAGTGATTTAACTCCCCTGTGGCCTTACATAGGAGGGCCATGTAGCCCTGACAAGGCAGCAACTTCCTACCACTGCATCATCTTCCTGACACTTCACTCAGCCTGAGGCCTTACGAGTACAGCACTGGTGACTGTTGGTTCCTTCCACGGTGTGAAGGGAGAACATCTCACAAAGTTTCAGGTGACACTATACGAAGATCACATTGGCTTCTGAGTTCTACTTCTGCTAACCTTCCTCACTGGTGAAGACATCCAGAAAACTTCCCCTCGCTCTACCTTCAGGGGCACAACTCCAAATTCAGCATTAAGATACATCTGAGAAGAAGTTTATCTGGTTGCATCAGCAATAGTGCCTCCTGCATAAAATGGTGAACATAAATGCAGTACTGATTACATTGCAAATCATGCCTCAAGGCTGGATGTCCAGTGAAATAGTGATTTCAGAAGCAATAGCAATAAGGTATTCTCATTATTCCCCAGGCCATTGCAAAAAATTACTCCCCAATCCCTGCAAAAATTCATGATTTAAAGAAAGATTGGTGGTCTCTGTAGCTTGACTCTACAAACATCTGTGCCAAGATGAGTGGGAGAGTTGTGCAATATGTTGGCAAATCTGAGCAGCCAAAGAGGGAAATTTATTCAACTGGTTTGGTCCCTGAAGCCCATGTATTGACCAACCACAGCCTGTGCTCTTTATTAGCTTTCTGCAGGTCTCTGCTAACTAATGGTAACCTGTCCATCTGCAGATGGACAAATATAGGTTTATTTGAAGAACAGAAGGGAATTCCTGCTGAGTCTGACAGAAGACAAGCCCACCATGTGTCTGCCTGGTGCCGAGGAGTCTTGTGACAAAGGGGGCTGCACACTGGGTGTTTATTTTCCAGCTGATGTGCATGGATAACTTGACCTCTACACTTACAAGATTCATGTAGTAATTCATGGCTTACCCCAGCTTCCACAGGGCCAGCATCCTAAAGCCCCATGTGTGTCACAGAGGACCTTCCAAGCAGCTGACCCACGCTTCTGACACCCATTGTGGCTAGGAAAACACTTAAATGTGAGGAAGAAATACAATGTTGCTCACTCTCCCAAGTGCAAGCTAAGTTTAGAGTTCATCCTGTGAGTCCTTATCTAGGGATTGCTGTAATTACCTTTAGCCTGTCCAAACCAGCACTCCTACCCCTATGTGTACTGCTGATATGACTGACAGCTTAGAGCTTTTCCAAACACCCAGCATAACATTGCAGTTGCTAGCGACTCAAACTGCCTAAAGTGGTGTGATTTTTATCACTTTGACAATACTTATGACAACTTTCTTTAAGTGTAAAGGGATTGTTAAAATTTACTAAGATTTATAAAATAAGTCTACCTAGAAGTTTCATGTGTGTATGCAAGTGTTCCCTAAAATCATACACAAGGAAAGTCTGACTTTGCCTCATACCAACATTAAAAAAAGGCCTCTCAGCTCACAGAAACAATCTTGGCCCTCCTCTCCTCAGTTTACATAGCCTTCCACCCAAGCCTGGGAAAATAGATAGGGCTCTTCCCCCCAGCAAAACAATATTGGACTTTCCCCAAGGAAGGGTGCACCACTGTAACCAGTGACACAAGGCATGGAAGAGAATGAACAGCAAAGCTAATCAGGCTAATTCAACTGCTAAGAAAGCAACCAAACCCCATAAAGCCCCTCAAAGGTCAAAAAGTATCTCTGAGATTATGCCTGAGAATGACCTAGAAATCAGTGTCATCCAGAGAGTGCTAAAATATTAAATTCTATGCAAGCAAGCACTTGCTCTGTATATGAGCTGAAGTTTTCAAACCATCCCTCACAGAGATAATCATAGTAGGATCCACAATAAGAAAGATCTTGTTACGATACCTCCCAAGTACTAATGCAAACAACACCATGCTTCTATATTCAGAAGGCATCTACATCTCTGACAAGTCTAAGATTTCTGAGACCACAGCAATAAAAGACAGTCAAATGCTTTTTTACAAGTAGATCCTAATTTCAAAATACGGGTATCTTGACATCCAAAAGGTGCAAAGATTTTTTTTTTTCCCGGCTCAGAATGTATTAGGTATTAGAAACCGAATCTCTATTTTATGTCTGACTCAGCTCCTGCTAAAATAAGAGATGCTGGTGGACCCAAATGAGAGTCTAGGACATTAAAAAAAAATGTTAGCCCTTACTGGGCTTGGCTGGATATGATAGATAAAGTTGATTTTTCAGGCAGAAGCAATGAGCATGGCTCCACCCAATACAAACCGTGCTTCTGCTAGAACAGTCCCTTCAGCAGAGATCTGCAGCCCCTCCCCCTGTACCTGACCGTCTGCTTACTGCCAGTGTATGTATGTAGGTGAACCTACTGCTGGTGCAACAGATGTTAAAGCAGGCAAACCTGACTCCCAGAGCAGAGGGATTAATGGGGCATTAACATCAAGGCCTCAGTAGTCGTGGCCATGTCAATGCTAGCAGCTTTAAGTAAGTTATTCAAATCCGAGTTTACTGTGTGAGCCCCTAGCACTTAATTATAGAACATTTGGGGCCAAAACTTGCCCCAGGGTATGCATGAGGTCATCTCAACGATGCTAATGGAAATCCACGTGCTATATATTAGAAAAGCAACTGGTTCTAAATAGGGCTAATTTAAAGGTTGTTTTTACTGAACATCCTTTTATTATTTACATTTACAAAAACTAATCATATGACAGTTGCCAAGATTCATCAGCTGGGCTTCAGTTTACATTCCCACAAAATCGATTAAAGAAAAGCTTGGTTTTAAAGCCTAGCAGCTTGAATTAATGTTCTGTTAAATCTCACAGATTTTGTCCATGGTTCTTTATTGACCCCTGTACTTTTTTTGACACCCTTGTGATGCTCCTTTTCCCAACCAAAGTGTATTTCAGGGTCTAGGGTTGGTTTCTGACTGAGGGAAGAGTATTTTCACCTCCTCTTCACCTCCCAGAGCAGTATTTCAGGACTCATCAAGAGGTGTGCCATTAAACCTAAAGCACGCTCATGGCTCCTCTCGCATTGCAGCAAACAGATCTGTCAGACCTCAAATCTACTGAGCAGCAGCAGCAGGTAAACACAGCTTTTGTTTTAGCAGCTCAGTTACAGCTAAGTGAGCATCTGCCCTGGCTATACACAATAAACCTTCTATTTCAGAAGAGTATAATTGTCCTTGTATTCCCTTGTCCTTTGAAACTTTGAGCAGGAAGCTTCAGCCTGAGGGGCCACTGCAGTCTTTAGGACCTAAAAAACCCCCATATTCTTCACCACTTGTTATAATGTGCAGTTGTAGATACCTGTGTAAAATTAAAGGAAAATACCATACTATGTAAAGCCTCAAATGATCACTTGGCTTGGGATGCATCTATAAAGGGCAAAGCCATACAAGTTCAGTGTTGTTACACGGCTGTGGTACTTGCTGTGGGCAATATACTGAGTAAAACTCTTTAAAGTTGCTTTAGATTTTCCTATTCCTGTTAGCAGGTTAGGGGGGGTCTAGAGAAATGTCTTTTCAGATGCTACTTTTCAGCTCTAATGAAACTTTCTGCTAAGTGGGAGCTGAGCTGACTCCATTTGCCACTTCTCTTGTAAGATTGTCACTTGTGGAAGTTATGGGCCTGTTTTCTTACATGGAGCCCTTCGCTTCCTCCAAAAAAGAATTTTATATCACAATACCTTTAAGAAATGCATCAGAACTTCTTTCTGGTTTAAGTCTCAAGGAATGGTATAGATGTAACTTTGAAAGCAAATCTGTGGTGAAATTCAGGACAGGAACGTGGCATGTATGTGTTCAGAACATACAGTGTTTCCATGATAAAAAGACTGTAAAGTAATTGGCAACTCATCCAAAATCTTAGAATGAGTAATTTGTGGCAATTTCATCTATGTAAACTTATTTACAGCATGTAGGGAACAAACACATACACGCTTTTAAGAAAAAATACCCAACCTCTTGCTATACACTGACATTGCACAGTACATGCATAAGAGTTTAATGAAGTGTTTGGGGCCCATGCTAACTTTGATTTGTAGAGTTCTAAGTCATGCAGCTCATGCTGATGTTACTGTATGCTGCTATGAATACAGAGAAGAATTTTTAAGACCAGCTTGTGTTACACTCACAAACCTCATTTTAGTTTACTGTAAATTGTGTGTTTAGTCTCTTTTGAAGGTTTCAAAGATCCCATCACCTCTAGTTTTTTGGGCACAGAATCTCATGAGAGGATGTAGTATAAATGATATCCATCCCTTCCATTGCCTTTTCCACATTTTCCTTTCTGCCTGCCCCTTGATCTGCCTTTTTGGGTCTCTCTTTACTCATTTCTAGTCAGACCCTTAGCCTGCCACTTGTTCTCCACTTTTACAAATATAGTTGCTAAGACTCTGTGGTATACATCTTTTTTCTGTTTCTCCTACTTAGCTCTCCTGGCACCATCAGTGTTCCATGCCACCACAGTACCTGGGCTGTGATTTGTGTGTTTACCTTTGCCTTGCATTTAGGAGGATAACTCTCTTGTCTGACACCCTCACCTTTCATTAACTGTGGTTTCCTATCATCTTCAGAAAGGGCGGGAGGGGGAATGAAGTGCTTGCGGAGGCAGTGCCGGCTGTCACAGACTCATTGGCAATGAGCACGGTGCCTCCAAGTGCCGAGATGCTGCAGTTTGTGGAGTGAAGTGAGACCTCGGTGCCTGGTACACCCTCCTTGATTGAACAGACATTTTGAGTGCGGCTGCCGATCACTGTTAGCCCAGTGACTCCCTGCATTCTCCTCACTTCCTTCTCCCAAGCTGTCAGACTGGCAAGGCTCAGGAGAAATCACAGGTTTCCTAATTGCATTTGTGCCTGCACAGAGAGTAAACTTAAATACAGGCTGGTCAGATTTGTACAGATGATGAAGAATGTTTCGCTCCATTCTGTGCTAGTGTGGGCTCTTCAATTTGTGCCCGGCAGCTTCCTTGTTCCTGAGGACAGAAAGATAAACTGTGGCTTTGTATGGATGGGGAATATGACATAGCAAAAGGAGAGAAAAGGAAATTCATTACATTTATCTGTGCAAACATTTTCTCAAATGATGCCTGCAATTTCACATATCGAGCTCCCTCTGTGAGCACATCTATCCTAGATGGCTGTATCTTGGATTTATAGAAAAAGCTTGTTCCTATATCTACTCGGTCAGATTGGAACTCTTTATTGCTGCTGATCAGTCTATTCAGATGCTTCTGACTGTTCCTTGCTCAGAGCCAAGACATCATGCACTGTTTTCAATGGCTATTTAAGCATCAAGTGGGCTCTGGTAACTAGGTAATCCAGAAAGAAAAGCACAGCAGCAGCCAGTCTGGACTGGGATTCTGACTCAAAAGTGGTCAAGTTTTCCTTTAACTGCACAGGATAGGCTCATTTTTAAGAGGTAATTTTCTAGTCGAACCAAAGACAAAAGTTGACTAAATCAAGATGGCCCAGTGACTCCTGGGGATTCCAGTGCCTTTAGTGATAGAAGAGAAAGCAGGAGCCACAGATAGTCCTTCCCCCAGGTTAAGGGTGGCTCTCTGGGCAGCCTTAGTTTACTTGGCTCAGTGGCTCATGATTACCGCAATAACAAGAAGCTTTCTTCTGTTTTATTGCAAAGTCTCACAGGAGGCTTCATTTGCATACAGTGACTCAGAGAGCTGCCTGCTGAGCTGCACGTACTGGATGTCTGTCTGAAACAAGTCAGAGCAATTTGTCCTCTTGTTTACAGCAGCCTATTTATAACAGCATGGAGATGACCCATGGATACACCAATCTACCCTCTAAACACCCAGAAAGGAGCTTTTCACACTCATCACAAAGCCCCAAATACTACAGCTCCCTCAACTCCTCCTTCCAGTGAAGATGATCTCCAAGGGCTGTAGTGGATTAGAGCAGGTTTGGATGAAATACATGAGCGAGAACTTTTGTTGCATCATGATCTCAGTAAGAATCCATCTGGTTCAAGATGATACAAAGCCCAAAGGAAGGAGGACAGGTGTCCTTGAATACCTGTGGACTATGGTATCCACTATTAGTGTTTTCCTCAGAAATAAGTTGTTCGCAGCCACTCCAAGGTGATTTGTGGCTTTCAGGATTTTTGTTTAATGGCTCCCAATGCTCAAAACTCTAGAATGAAATCCATAAAGCCACCACCTTTCTCAGTCAGACAATTTCAGCAGTTAACAAGGCCAAGTTTCAGAAAGCACCATATGTCATGTACATAAAAGAAATAGCCCTGTAATGAATCATATACATGTATTCTAAATTAATTTTTCACAAGAGTAATTTGAATGTCCCACATTAGCATCTCCTGTGGGCTAAGGCTTCCTCCTAAGAATTAGATAAACAATACTCCAACCCATGCACCTTCAAACAACTGTTTCTTCCCAGACAAGGAAACAGGTTTTTCCTCTTACAGATGTAATGCCCTTCATTAGAACCACAGAAACCTAAGGTCCAGTCTTCATCCAAAATTCTGTCTCATGTGCAATTTCTATTTTGCATTAGAAGAAGGTCAATGTCACTGCTTTGGAAAAGAGAGCAGGTTTCTTAATCAGACATGCCATGCTTATTTTTGACTCTGTTACTAGACTGAAATTAGTGACTATATGAATATATCCCACATATTTAACATATGGAACATCCATAAGTATATATGTCTGCACACACACCCACTAAACCTCAACAGTTATAAATATTCATGCATGCATATGTGCAAACAACTATTTAATTTTTACATATATATTTTTACAGGCATGTTTGTATACGTATTTACACATACAGTAACATATGTAACTTGTAAGCATTTGACAGTCATTGAGCACTCCCTAAGCTTTGTGATGTCTCTTTTGTGATATCTGAAGAATTTGGTTGAAGATGAAGGGATAAGGTCAATTACTCCTGTACTTACAGAAGAGAGGCCCACCATGCCCAAAGCTTACCTAAAGCACTTTTCTGTTATATATACATATACACACACACACATGTTCCACTGAAGGACTCCAAAACTTCTCCCTGCATCCTCTTTTATGTGGGCTGAGACGCACCACTTGGAAATGGAGAGTATGTGTATCCTAAGCTCATATCAGCAAAACTGTCTGTATCTTTTCATGACTATGTCTGCCATTCCTACCACAGCAGTCTCCCTAAGCAGAGCTACTGCAGGTAGTGATTCTTCTGCCTTTGCTCACAAATTTCTCCTCTACAGTACAATTTCTAATATCTCAAGTTTTTTCATACTTACAAAGAAAACAACCCCTTCTCCTGCTCCCTAATTAATTTTTTTTCTTTCTTTCCTTATTTATATCTTACCAATAGCACAGGCCATAAACTAAAATGGTCCAGAGTTCCTTAATGGCAATTTTGATTCCTGGAGCAATGACAAATACAAGTTGTGAATTTTGCAATTCATGATGAAAAGAAATAGAAGAATTCCATATTGAAGCAGTGCAATTCCTTTGATTTTCAATGAGGATATGCAGAACAGGGTTAAAGGTGGCTTGTAAGGTCCTGAGAGATCAGCAATGGTATTTATAGCAATGCTATGTACAAAAAAGCCACATATGCAATTATTCGATTATTCTGACATATGTTTACATCTGTTCCCTATCTCCAAGGCTGGTCAGGAAGGATTAGTAGAGTTGACTGTATAAGTGATTCAGAATGGAAAAATTTACCCCCTTTTTATTTCTGGTAGCCTAGTCTTTTATTTTTCAAGTGATGTTTTTGTTCAGTTGCATGAGCTGAGCAGTCTGGATAAATGGTATATACCCCTTTGGCAATATATGAAGGATTCTTTTTTTACCATTTGTTATTTATACCATCACTCTGGTCATCTAAGTCATATGCTTCCTGTTTTTAACTGAATGACAAACTTTTCAAGCAGGAGGACAGATTCCAAATGATGCATAAATACTCATAACCACAAAAATCTTCACCTGAACATTTTGAAAATGTTCATTAGGAGAGAAATATGGCAGAATAAAATAGAATCAGGACAAGTATGCACAGATGCCATTTTGTGGTGTCTTGCCAGGCCTAAGATTAAAGACTCAAAATATAAATAGGTGAAATAAGGAACTCTTAATATTTTTTGCAAATGGTTTTACTTCATGGAGAATTCCATGTCATGAGTTAGAGAGTGAAATAGGGTGGGATTAAGGCTATCTGACACTAATATGGGAAGACTTATGTTACTAACTGATCAGAGACCTTACTTTCCAGGAAAATTTCCCTAAATTTAAACATGTTATGCCAGCTGTCAAACATTCTCTAGCTACATCACGGCAGTGAGAACAGAAGCCTTCCTACTAATCACTTAGTGTAACCTGTGTCTGCATTTTGTTGTTTTCTGGCAATCCCACTTCAGATCCCTGACGCTTCTCCATCCAGAAGGAGTGGGAGAGAAGTGGCGATTGGTTGAAAGCAATATACAGCTCCCTCTTTCCAGAGAAAAGATGTATACAGCAGTATGTGGCAGTAATGTCAGCAGGGAAATACATCTTGGAGTGCAGGGAGTTTAAATGATTATTCCTTGGCCTTGTAAGAAGCAGCCTTTGGGCCCATTTGTGCTATGCTTTCTGAGCATTTCAAAGAGCTGTTTTCCCCCAAAGACCTCAGCAGGATGAAAAAGAGCAGCTTGTGGGGAAACACTGCCCAGAGTGGGTACGGGAGGGGTGGGCAGAGGCTGCTGGCTCTGGTGCTTTGGACAGAGGAGTCAGGAGGGTTTCTGCTGGGAGGAAGGAACACCACTACATCCATCATAAATGAAACCTGTTTCTTTGTAGTTATGTAGAGTGATCAGATCATCTCCTTATGCCACTAATGCATTGATGGGTATTCTCAACAGTGGCTGTCTTAGATACTATGGCTTGGATACAAAATTAGGGAGAAAAATACAGAACATAAAGTCCAACTTGTCAACAATGATTTCTTCTGATTAAGAGCAGTGCTGAGATCATATTCTACTGACATCGGTGGAATTTTGCTCGTGCCTCAATATCCATTAGATTCCAACAGTCAGTTGTGTGTTTAATGCATTCTGGTTTGAGTCAAATCCTTTGAAAACTATGCCTGAGATAGGGAGGAGAGCTGGACATTGCCATACACTTTATCATAATTCTGTTATGAGGGAAGAGCATTTTGTACAACCAAATTCACACTCCACCACTCTCAAGTTAGGTCTCATTCATAATGTGCATTCTGAATATTTCTTTCTTTAGATACTTATGTGAACCATGCAGCTGAAGCATCATCTTCACCTTCATGACGATCGTTTTTGAGACATGACTTTTAAAACATGTTGTCTCATAAAGTCCTTGTAGGTTACTGAAGTGCAGGCATTCCTAACTTCCAGGCTGGAAACTAAGGCTTGGAGATGATGTTACTTGCCAGGCTCACCGAAGAAAGTAATAAGCAAAAATCTGAAAATTACGCTTTACAATTCTAACCCAGTGATTTAACTCTTGGAATAGTTTCACTGTCCACTCTGTGATTTAAGACCCTGAAGTCCCTTTTCCTCCTGCTCTCCCACATAATTAAATTGGACCTTGAAGCTTTTCCATTTCTCATTAGATTTTTTCCTGTGCTTTTGCTTAACAAATATTTTACTTTGAGTACTACTTTTGCTCCTCCCAGTCACTTCCATTACTCCTGTTCCACCTTTGCTTTTCCTTTTGCATCTACTTGTTGTGACTGAGTCCAGTAGAAGCTGCTGTGTTAGAAGTCCCAGGAGCCAGAAAAAACCACACACGGGATTTTTGTCCATGTGGCAAATGACTTTGCTTCATTGAGTTGCTTAAAATTTCATGCACCATGCAAAGCAAGTCTAGTTTCTCTGTAGGCAGCATAGACTACAGTTAGTTATGGCAGCCTTTTCTGGGGCTGTTAAGGGGAGATGCACTTCTTCCTATTGAATTGTGTATTTCTGATTTCCTTCTGAATGCTCAGAGGGCACAGGATATTTATTGAGTCTTTCATAAACCTGAACTCTTCTTCCACATCAAGATTCAATTTCACAGACCAGTTTGGAGCACGGCTATTCCCAGTTCTGTCTCCTTTTCTCTCTTCTCTGCCATTCAGTCTTCAAGACGTCTCATTACGTTGTGTTTTCCCTTCTGCTCTACTGTCTTCTTCTTGGTGGCAGAGTGTCTCATGCAGCTGAGATGACTCTGACCCCGTAACTGAGCACCCTGGTTTGTCAGCAGCAAGAGTAGACTGGGAACATCTCAGTCAGGTGTTATAAAATGTAAAGTGTGTCTGGCAGCCACACACTTCATTACACCCCCAGCAAGGGCCTTATACAAAAGGCCTCCTGATGCAAGAACCTAGACTTCCCATATTTCTTTACAACTTCAAGTACAATCCCGGAGCCAAATTCATAGCAAGTGAAAAGTAGGCTGAAGGCTCTTTTCCTGATGGAGAGAAATTGTGAATGCTAGCCACTTTCAATACCAAGCACACTGTGCCTTGGCATTTGGAGACATCCTTAAGCATGGTTTTCTTGGTTTCTATTGTTTGTATGTTCTGCCCCAATGCTATTTCAGTGTGTATTTTAATGAGTGAATTTATTATATAGCTCACTGCACAAAACTTTCAGTTACATTATTAAAAACTCCCAAGTACTGATTTTTGGATCAGATATTTCCTGCATGTATTTTGAATCCACTGTTGGTTACTGAGTAGCTTTCCTCCATTTTTTTTTTCTTTTTTTCTTTGGTTTCTCTCTGGGAGTAAAGCCTAATATGGGTTTGCCCTCAGTACTACTACCTCTTTTTCCTCCCCTGTATCCCAGATTACAGCACAGACCTCTCTTAGAGCCAGTGAGACAAGATAAGCCTTTTCTGCCTGGCAGCATTTCAGAGACATTAAGTGTAAGAGAGAAGGTAAGTAATTCACCATGCCTCCCCATTTCTGTAATGGGGGAGGACATCTTGATACATTTACAATACTCCTCGGGGGATATTTCATCAGTTAGGCCTAACTCTAATGGACAAGAATTGATTTGAACTTTCTAGTTAGAGCTGTAAACAGTTTCATTCCAGGTCGCAGCAATGTACTGCTGTTTTGTAAAATTGAGAGAAATTTGGAAAACTTCTGTGTTGATCTATTAAGTAAGCTATCAGTGAATGATCCAGGGTTTACTGAATTGTCTTTTCAATTTTTTAAAACCAGAAAGAGCAATTTCTAACCTAGATTATACTTTTTTTTCATTCTAACATCTCTCCTCCGTTTTTGTCAGGTTATTGGCATTTGAGATAACTCATTTACTTTCAGTTGAGAATTGTCAAATCAGGATACAGTTTGGGAAGGTATTTTTATTGTTCTATTTCATGTCAGATGCTTATTTTTGAAGTTGTCAGAGCAAAAAGTCCAGACAACTCTTTGTCCTGCTGTAATAATATCTGTTAATGTCTCAAGTCTATCTATCTATCAAAAAATAGCATACAATGCTCCTGGGGTATTCCCCCCACTGTCAAGTTTTCTACTTGCGGTAGCTTAGGCAGTTTTAATCCTGGGCATGAAAGCAAAATTCCATCATTTTTAAAAAATTGGCATATACAGTATTATATCTTTGCCAAGCTTTGCAAAGTGAAAATAAAGAGTTCTTCATAGCTCTGCTAGGGAGCAAATAAGCAGCTCCTGTTATCACATGCTGTATTTTTTAAAGCCTGTTGTATTAGAGATTATCTAGAAAGGCTGCAGCTGGGGCAAATGATCACATCAGTAATCCATATTTTAAGAACCCTATTTCCAACATACTGATCATCATGGTGAGCTATGAAAACATTTTGTAAGGCGTTAACAATTATTTACAGATAATACAAATAGTCTCAGAAAACAGTCAAGCGAAGCAGATATGTTTTATATTAATTCTAAAGTTAGAAATCAGGCAAGCATAAGCAAGAAAATACAGAACATTGACCTTCCCAGCTCAGCCTTTTGTTCCTCTTAACTAAAGATGTCATTCTGCAAGACTGTGTTTCTGCACTGTTCCTTTGCGCTGAAGACAGAGAAAACTGCCTTTTTTTTTTTTTGGATCATCATCTGGAACTGGTGCTGGAACAAGACACTAGCCCTGAAAGCTGTGCTGTGGGGCCACAGAATTGCCTCTAACACAGGCAGGGCAGAAAATGTCAGGTTTCAAAATCAAGTAGCACTAGCTGCCACCACCATCTGACATTTGAATGGGATCCCAACCTATTTCCAGCTGGTATGAACACTGAGAGCCTAATCCTCACAAGATTTTCTTATTTTGGTACTCTCACTGACATCAGTGAAACTGGCCTTTTGTTAACAATTTTTCTAGTTTCTAGCAAGAGATGACTTGGAGATAAATTGAAACAAAAGGCAAGACTCTTACCAGACTACTGTAACTTTGATACTGATTTGAATAAATAATGAAAAACAGCCTATGTGCCTTTAGGAAGTTGCGAACCACAGTACTGGATGTGCAACTTCTATATCTCTGGCATTTTAAGAGAGAAAAGCTTTTAATTTCCTGTTGGTCTCATGTTTGAGCAGAGTTTTTGGCGTTCATCCAGCACAAATTTAAGGACTTAGCAGCAAAACCGAGGTGCAAATCTGAATTTTACTCTCTGGTTTGTACTGGTGCTACAAACATGGCAACAGGGAAACTGGACTACTGCTGTTAACAGGTTGCCCTCTTGTCTTCAGTTTTCAAATAACTGATTAATTTGGGTATTTCCATATTATGAGGGTCAGATGAGCTAATGTTGAATGCCAATATGTTTCTGCTTATTACTTTAGTGCTTTTGTTCTTTTATAATTTTTTTATAGTTCAGTTTAATTTGATTTTATAACAAGAGGCACAGCTGTATTTTAAGTGTTTTGTAATGAGTTGATCTAAGAGACACATTTCTTGACCCACTACCTCAATTTAGAATCCTCCTTGAGACAAATTTGCAATTTGGGAATGGCAGAAGATGAAGAGAGAGAGGTGCTAGCACAAAGGATTTCATCTGAACACTTCTCATTCCAGCACATTTCAGGGAGAAACTGCTAAAAGGAACTGGCTCTTCTAATACACTCCTTATCGTGAAACCACAAAGACAGACTGGAATGAATTTTTAACTTCTGTAGTGATGACATTTGCCCCATCTCTTCTATCCTCATGGATATCCTGGGAAATGGATCCTGGATGCAATACACAACACTGGCTGCCAATTACTGCTTCACAGACCAGCATCGAGCTGGTAGTGGGAAGCGACAGAACCTCCTGGCATTTACTGCTTCAAAAGGTGCCCATCCACAGAGATGGCACCTGGGACCAGAGGGATGGGCTGTTCAGCACAGGAGGCATTAGCCATTGAGGCACTCGGGCATGGACAGGTTCTTCCAGCCAAGTGGAAAGAGTCATTAAAGACTAACCAGACTACAAAAAGTTGTTTACGGTTTTAACTATAACAGCAAACAATTTATAAACTACCGAAACAAGGTTTGCCAAATTAATTTGTAAGACAACCGCTTGGTCTTTCAAAGTAATTAAGCAATTTTTGAATCTCCTTGTTTCTCCAGCTAAAACAGCTTTCTTCTGTTTTTCAGAACAGATTGTGTTATTTGGTTTGGTTGGATTTTTTTTTTTTAGGAGCACCAATACCATTCATCCCAGTTCCTTGGATGTTCCCTAGATCCTGTTCCTGGATGCTCTAGGATTCATACACAACATGATCCTAGACAATATGCCACTACACTCTGTGAAAGGTGTCTACAAAGGCTCTTAATTGGCTGAAAATCATGAAGGTCTTCAATGCAAACAATGATGACGAACAAAAGAAATTCTTTACAATGCCTCAATATTCCTGTCCTTATTTCCTTCTTCTTTTCTTTGATAACGTCCCCATCTATTCCCCCTCAAACTCAAGTTAAAGTACAGAACCTTTTCTTTTTATGGGTTTGCTCTTTGCTTTTCCAACCACTGTTGCACCCTTTTCTCTGTAACTTTTATTGGAGATTTATAAACCTTTCTTATGGATCTCCTTGTCTTGGACTTGTGCTTAGTGAAAAGCGCTTTTTTGATTTGAACAACCTCTTCCACTTTTGCCCATTTAGGCACACTCACCTTCCTGCTTTACTTCTTGAACTTTGCAATACCATGTCTCTGGTATGTGTAAGAAGTCTTTGTGAACCTTTCAATTTTGTCATCTGAATTTTATGGTCTTTCTTATATTATCTTTCTTTCCTTCCTTTTTTTTCTTAAAGGCAAAATAAAATAGGCTACCATTATGAATCTGTTCTGGTATTCAGCAACATTTGAAGTGTTCTTGAAGCAATTCTTAAACACTGTAGTGTGGCCTAGGCCAAAGAGCAGTTCTTTAAAGGCATATCATAAATGAAAACACTCTCCATAATAAATGCTATTTGCACAACCACTTGAATTCTTCCTTCCAGCCATTCACTAATGAAATCAATAATATTTGTAATTTAACTAAATAAATAAATAAATATAGGTGCAACTTCTAGTTTCTGGCAATATTTTCATTCTTACTAAATCATATTAAAGGAATGTACTGAAATGCAGTGTGATGAATTCATTTTCATGAAAACAATGAATCTGGTAAGAGAAGATGCCAGCATCTTTATACACAATATTCTTGAAAACCTATCTCTTCTCATTCTATATCAGATACAAATTCTGCATTGAAATGGCTTAACCCAAGGTGCTATAAGCTTTGGAATTCAAACTAGATTACTGCCTTTTCAAATAATACATAGATACAAAAAATGTTACACATGATTCCTGACCATGGACTACAATACAACACTGCTAAAGAAAGGTATAATTTTTATTGCTCACCCCTTCAAACCTTTCCCCAAGAGGCAGCCCACACATATGATCCTGATATTTTTCACTCGTGATTCTGGATACATGCAACAATTGTCTGGGAAAAATTGCAAGGTCCCTTTACACAGGGTGAATTGGGTAAAGACTCAAAACAAGTGGTGCCAATCCCTTATCCATCTGGTTTATGACTGTTCCAGATGGAAGGAAGCTATTAGAACACCACTCTTAACTCCCAGCAAAGGCAGAATATAGTCTCCAAATTAATGATTTACCATATGAGCGACCTAAGCTTCGTCAGAAGGCCAAGGAAGTATGTGGCCCACTCAAAAATGTTCAGATCCATCTTGAAACAGAAAAGACCACATTAGCAATTCCTGAAATTTAGCAGCAAAGGAAGCTAGGACACGTTGACAATGGCTGACAAAAGCAGGACAGAGGTCAGCCATTCCACTCTTACACAAGCTAAAAATGCAACTCTTCAGCCTAGAACATATTGTAGGACAACGATCCTCTCCTGTGGCAGAGTTTCCAATTCAATAATGCAGGTGCAGCCTCTGACATCCAGCTTTGCTGGATATGAGAAAAGCTACCAAAAGGAATTACTTTCCTTTCCATTCAACCTAATGTTGTGCAACTCGTGTGGACAAGCACTGCAACCACAAAGCAAGGGAAGCAGTCGCTGAGAGGTGACCAGGGGACCCCCAAGCTGCTGGGGCAGCTGAATGGCAGGGCAGAGCTCAGCACACAAAGGGACAGATGAACAGGAGGAACCCAAAGCTTCGAGTGACACCTAAAGGCAGCTGGAATAATAGAGACCTTTAAAGAGGTCTTTGAAAGTGGAATGTGGAGCCGGGATAGCAGGGGTTCAGAAAAAGCATTGCTGAGGATTTTTCTCTTCGTTAAGTGAAGTAAAATACAGCCCTCGCTCATTATGGAGGCAGGCAGCCTCGCCAGGCTGATACATCTCATCAGCCTATTAATAAAGCTCTGCTCGAATCTAGTTTCACAAGGCAACCCATCAGAGTCTGTGCTTCCAACCCGTGTTACAGACACAGGGCTATGGAAAATCTCACCCTCCAGAGAGACCTGAGTGAGGCAGTCTTTTTCATTAATACCAAGTCTGCACAATGAATCAACAACAGATTCAATAAGGCCAGGAAGAGCAAAAATAGAGCTTCTGACCAAATAAAAGACATGTAATGAGATCAGAGTGAATTTAATGGGAACCTCTATTCCACTGAATAGGCAAGGTCCCAGACATCCTCCTTCCTGGGTCTCAGGAGCTAAGCCAATAGACTTCAAGTTGCATCATTAAGTTCAAAATCAGACGAACTGTAATTGAAATAAAAGTCTTATTTTTGGCTTGTTGATCAAAATGGAGCTCAGATGTGCCTGAGGGCATGATTTTCATCAGGACCTCAATGCAATCCTTGATTTCCCAAGCACTGCACCTGCTATGAATCATGGGCTCAACTAGTAGCATATTAATACCCAGTTACCTGGTGTGCAGGTGGAAATAGAAAATGCAATATTTAAATGCTTTAAAAGCACCTGCCATTTATAATGAACACAATTCTTTCCAGGCACAAAATTGCATCTTAACACACATATGCCATTACTGAAAATCATGCCCAGTGATTTTAAAATACTATAGTCACATTTGTGCCTACATCCTGATAGGCTGTCATTTCCCCTCCCTCCAATAATTAGTCTAAAAGACCCTCTTCCTGACTGAGGAAGTTAGTAGAGTCTTCATATAGAGCTCATAGCAGATGCCTGAACCTTGTGGGAGAGCATCACAAAGCATGCATCAACCGAGAGCCAAGCAATGATCCTACACTGCAGCGCATCGTCAAAGACCACTAGTTAAAAACAGCATGTGGGCCCTCCTTTCATATGTGATACAGCAGGTGATGGAGGACTGAGAGAAATGAAAAATCTCATTCTCATGGGTGAAGGGACAGCCTGTCATCTGTCCAATTTTCCATGCACATGAGTAGGTAATAAATACCAATTAGCATCCATTGTCCTAATGTCTTGAAGCTTGGCCTCTAACTTGGTGTCACACACAGATTCAGCAAATCCTGTAAGATATTGTGGTACCTAGGCAGAAGAGAAGGTAATTTGGGAGTTTGGAGATCTGGGGCAGACAAATGAAAGAAATAAATGGCTTCTACATTTCACTTGCTTCCTGCAGAAGAAAGCATCTGCATCAAAATGAGTTTAAACATAAGGGAATACATTCTCAATGTGTTGCACAGGGATTTAGCCACATGCCTCCCATTGATGTTTATGGGAAATGAGTGGCTAAATCCCCATGTAATAGGTTGAAATTTTAGCCCAAGGAGACTGACTGTGGGGGAACTCATCAAGGTCTCTGCTTACAAAAATTGTGAGCATATCAACCAGTCTCAAATACCATCTCTTTACTGGTATATAATCAAGTGGAGCCCTTGAAAGGGACCAGTGAAATTAACTCAATAAAAGGTTACTAAGAAACCTATAGAACAGCTCAACTAGCAAGTGCATGAACATGATCTGTGGGTGCAAGGGCATGTCAGATGATGACTTTTGTGTTGATCATGTCACTTTTTACAAGCTGATACTGTCCTGGAAGACAACAAGGGGTTATTGAATAATTTAATGCTTCAGACTTCAGCAACAAAAGGTATCTAGCATCATGGACATCCTGCTACAAAATGCATCGAGAAGAGCTTCTAACCATAGTTAATCTCAATAAGTTGCAAGAAAACAAGGAAGATGCTAAATCCCTTGGCTTTTCTCCTGCCTTAAGGAGGATGGAGATAAGCATCAGATTAAAGTGAGAGAATCTCTTCTGTCTTCCAATTACACAGACAAAGGCCTACCGCAAGCCAGAAGATTTTCAGTAGCCAAAATTTACAACCAAATTTGCTATACGAATATCAGATTAGAGGTTTAAGCAGGAAATACATGTCTAATTCTTTCCTCAACTGCATGACAGCTACTGCTCAGGGTAAATGAGCAAAGGACTAGCCTATTTCTGACTAAAATATACAGTCTGGGTAAGAGTGCTTTGTGAGACCAGCATCCTTTCTGTAGCAATGCCAATGGAATTCTGCAGACATTTCCCCTCCCTGCCCTCCTGTCTGCCCCCACCCAACAGGATTATGGAGATAGTATGGACAAAAATGAAATGTTTTAACATAGCAGACCAATAGATTTTATTCTGTCGTCCAAGTGCAGGTCTAAAGGAAAACTAGTTCAAGTACAGTTATTATAGAAAGCAAGTTCTTCACAGATGTGCAGCCAGCAAAATGATTGTTGCATGACTTTAATTTTTTTATATAGCTGCTGAAAAAACCCTTCCTAGAGGGGCAAGTATTCATGATAATTACATAGACTTGAGAAATGTATTTTTTTTTAACAATTATAAGCCATCAGTCAGTGTTATTCCATGAAGTTATGAGCAATGCATACCTATTCTGCTTTGGCCATCACACTACAATTTAAAAAGATAAACTGCATTCCTCTGTGTGTTGCAGCTCTGAAATACTCTACATGTGAAAATTAATCTGGCAGACTCTTCTGAAATCACAGGCTTCTGAGATGAGCAAATGGGTACAGTTTTCTTTTAACTGTTTTTTGAACCCCATGTGTTGAGAGAAAACAACAGAATGGAAATTGCTCATCAAAATGTTAACTTGTGGCACGGCAGAGCCCCAAGCAGGTGTGTGGCATGCCGTTCCCTCTGCTGACATGCCTACCACATGGCACCCAGTTCTGCCACCTCCGTCCCTTCCCTTTGGAATTCCTCCTCCTGCAAGCGCTGAAACGTGGCTTGACTCCGAGTCACACAGAAGTGATGTGACCTTTCAGAAAGCAGGTGGTTTGGGAAAAACTTCATTTAGGATAATCTGTTGGGGAATAATCCTTTGGATTAACTGAGGCGGCCATGGTTCTTCCAGCCCAAACGCCACTGCCTCAGCTACTGCGTTTGCTGTTAGGAGCACAGCTAGTCAGGAAAAGAACATGATCTCGCTAATTCAAGAGTAACAGCAAGGATGCTGACCTACCACAAACAACTGAATTTTTCAAATTAACAAGCAGTTCAACAGACAATACAAAATACAAATAAATAAAGGATAAAGCATCAGAGAGCATACTTTGTTCATTTATTTTGACAACTCCTTAGGTTTAAATTGTGAAAATACTTTGCAGTGTACACGTAAATGTGCTGTGGTGAACTTTCTAAAAATAATGAAAGCTTCATCGTCTTTGAATGAATGTCTATCCCTGTAGCTTGTAGCTGGAACTGAAAGCTAATGGAGAAATTACTGTACAAAGGTGGCTTTTTCAGAGAAATTATGAGAGCAGAAATGTTCTTTTTGACTTGTTCTTCATTCTTCACAGTGTTGTGCGTATTTTGACGTCACAGACCTCAAGAAGCCAAAACCTATTCTGTGTCCCGTGGATTCTTTAGCTCTCTGCTAAAACTTGGGGAAGGCTCACTCAGATTTCCCCAAAATCTCTAATGAAGAACACAGTATTGTGTCCTGGTCTCTGGTATCCACCCCCATTTGCCTTGTGTAGAGTTTTGCCAGACTTTCAAAATCTGATATGCTAAATTTCAGATACTTGCTCACAATCAGGTTTTGGATAAAGAGATGGATTTGAAATAAAACTCCCCATGGACCTAGAATAAAATTTCACTTGCTCCAGAATTCCACATTTCTAAACATACTACCCAGAAATTTAGAAGTCACTTCTGAAATACAAGCTTAAGGGTATAAAGTGTTTATCTTCACACTTTATTTTCACCCTTGTTAAAATGCAAGAAAATGTTTTATTTTTCTAAGGCATAAAGACAATGTAGGTCCATAAACTGAAGAGCAGTACTCTTCTTCCGGCCACATCTTTGTCTTTTTCTCCCACAAAATACAATGGAAGCATAGGATACCTTATTAATTTTATTTGAAAAGATGCTAGAAAACCCATACTATGTGAGTAGTTGTCTCAGGGCTTAAACTATCCAGGAAGTTTAAGAAAATCCTGGTAATGTCAAGAGGCTGCAAGGAAGTCTATGGGCTACAGCAGCCCTACTTTGGTGGCCCTGCTATATTTGCTGAATTCATGTTTTCTCTTAGAAATGTCAGTATGAACAACTACTGTTTCAGGTGGCAAAGAAGAGTTACCATGCCAGAGCACACATGTGTGGCACTCTTTCCAAATCTTCAAGAGGAAAAAAAGAAAAGCTTGGAGCAAAAACCCTCACAGATTCTGTCTCTAAAAAAATATGAACTCTCAATTGTTTCAGCCACTGGGTCCCAGCAGCTGCTGTTTATTCCTTTCACCCACAGAGTGAGAGCTGAAGAACAAAAGGCAAAGAGATGGAGTTTTGTGAGTGAGATGGTTTGAGTCAAAGAATTACACTGAATGTAAACAGACTAGAGATGAAGAGGGGAGTGGGTATGGACACCTCATCCTTATGGCATGTATATTTTTACCACAGTACAGGGCTGACTGAACAAGGAGCTGTCAGGGGAAGCATTCATTGATGGGACTGGGCTGGAGAATGGTAGAAGGCCTGATCCAAATTTACTAGGAAAAGCATTCCTAGTAAAATATAATGCAGCAGTAACCATTATTATAATATTTATTACAGAGTTAGTGTAGTTTGCTACTCAGATGTGACAGTACTAAGAGGTGAAAAAGGGGCAGTTCTTGCTACATGGACAGCACTGATGGGATTTTCAGATTTGCCATTTTCCTGTGGTCAGAGAGGTACATAACTCAGAGACATAGCTTGATTTCAGCCATGGGATGGCAAAGGGAAAACCAAGTCATAGCTCTGTAGATACTCAGTTGCTCCACTGGCAGCCTCAGACTTTCCTTTCTTCTCAGGATGGAATTTTTATGATAGCTCTGAGCTTTGACTTCATTCTTAGTGGCTGAATTTGTGTCCAAATGCCTCTTTGCTGCCTGCTTAGACTAGGTTGGGGGGGTATTGCCCTAGAGGATCATGCTGTTTGAGGACAATAAACAGTTCTAAAAAATAATTACTTTCTTTAACCCCCACCTTCTCATTATCATTTTGCAGTGATAAATATGAAGTGCAGATAAGCAGTGAAAATAGAAGACGTGAAATACCCATGACAAAATACAGCAGCATTAAAATGACACTTCCTCTGCCTTCACTTGGAACATTAGTTAGGTGACATGACAGAAGTCATAAAACTGAAGAGCAGAAGTATTTTCAGCAAAAAAAGTGATTTGATCATTTTTAAAGATTATTCATAGCCTGTTTTTCACTGGAGAACCGGTCCCCAGGATTTGTTGGGATACATCCTGAGTTGCTTTCAGGATGGGTACCAACATCATACTGTCAGCTGAGCTGCATTTGGAGCCATATGATGCCCCATGGTCTAACAGCAGGGTATGCAATGCAGATCAACCACTCCTAAATTTGGTGGGCATGAATCGTCTCAGGGCAAAGCTCACTCACACCCACAGCATTATCCAAGACAAAGCTCAAGCGTCTTTTCTTCCCTAGGACTTTTTAAAGAGAGATGTGTCCTTAGAGGAAGTGCTGGGATGAAAACGTTCAAGTATTATTCAGTACGTTCCTGAAATTTTCCAGTGCTGCTCTTATTCAGGATTAAGTTCTACTTTATTGTGTTGTACCAACAAACAAGCAACAAATCCAACCCCAAGGCATTTAGTCTAAATCCACTGGATTTTTATTGCACTACTGCTTAAGTGGGAACAGACCTCAAATGCTGCTACTCCTTTTCTGAAGGCAGAGGACCTTAGCACTTGAGCTCAGAAGCTTGACCATTAATTGTTTGTATTGCAGAGCCTATGACATACTTAAGTAGCTGAGCACAACAATAAACACAATAGCCAGTTCATTAAATCATTCTTTGTTAAGACTTTCCAAAGCTTTGGGCTTAAGCCTCTTAAAATCAAAATCATTAAGCTATATTTTTTTAAACAAATGAGCAAACATAACTCACAGAAAAAGGGGAAAACACAACAGTCTTTGATGTATGCATCATCACTGTGATGTCTTACTGAGATTAAACCATATGTCTAACACCGCTAAGAGGTCTCAACAGCTCTTTCCAAGGAGAAGGTGAAATCAGGAAGGGCTATAAAGTGCTGCTGTTGCTGTCACCTCTCCTGCAACAGCTTTCCTTGGCCTGTCACATCATGAGAGAGGCTATCAATAAACTTTGTAGAGTGGTGTTTGTGGTCCCTCTTGTGCCTGTAAGTTCCTGTCAAAACCCTGACTTGTTGACGCACCCTGACAGGCTCTCAGGATGACTAGAAATGACAAAAGGTGGAAGTAGGAATGGAGGTTTGCTGCCTTGGGGCGAGTTTGTTCTTTTAACACCATGTACTAATATTCTGGCTTAGAAAAACAGCCAGACTGTTTGCAGCCATGAGGTATTAGGCAGGCATTTTACACAAGGCTATTTAGATATGGATAAAATACCTTAATAAAATGCTACTGTGGTGAGTGCACCAAGTTATGCTCCTTTTAAAATAAAATCATAAACCTTACCCCTTCTTTTGCTACACAGCTCTTGCTGCCTTCAGCTTGTTTCTTCTCTCTGTGCCAACACTGCAGCCACACGGCAAAAGGACTCGGTTTGTCTTTCTCCATAAAACAATCCTGCACCTTTACTCACATCATATGCCACGGGCAGAATCTCTGCCTCCCCTGTCCTGTAAACACTGTTAGTACGTGAAATCGCACAGTATTTGCATGAGAACACATTCTAAGGAAAGCAGAAGAGATATGCAGATCTAAGCAAAGACTTAAATTAGGAATTACCATCTTTTCTCCCCACTGTTGCTACTATCTGCTTTTCCTCTTCCCTCACTTGCTATGGTTATGACCTTTGTTGTTAGGACCATGTCAGACTAAGAGCCAGCCTCTGATGGGTGCCAAGTGCTCCCTGGTTTTGATGGGTTATTCAAAGCTGCTAGGGCCCAGTTTCCTTCCCTTAGGTATCCCTAAGCACTTTAGGGCTGGGGAGTGTTGCTTACAGGCTTGACAAGTGACATGTTCCTGTCTGGGAACAATAAATACAAACAATAATGGGCGTGTTGAACACCCTACTCTATCAGACCATTTAATTGCTTTTTCACGTTTTTCATCATTTCTTACAATTGTTGGTAATATAAATTTCAAGACAGAGCCTACCCTGATATGGAAGTTACAGAATCATAGCCAAGGATTCTTTCTCTATGAATACCAGCCTCCAAGCTACTTCTTCCTGACAAGAGGAGGGTGAAGAGAAAAGGTGGGAGGGGGAGAAGGAGGCAAAGCCCTTGAAAGGCTTCTTTTTGCCCATGTAAGGTACCTCAGCCTGAGCATAGGGATGCAAACTACCTGCTGAGGACAGTTGTGGCTTCAGATTTAAGACTAAGCTCTCCTTTCTGTGCAGACACAAAGCACTTACAGCTTTAAAATACATGTATAAATGAATTGAGAGTTAAAAACTACTAGAGAATACTCCATGGGATTATCTGTACTATCAAGACAGGAAAACTTTGCAGATGCTACTGTCTCTCTAGAGGAATAAATGCTTGCATTTTAATATTCTCAGCAGCTGGTTCCTGTTGAATGCCATCAGGATGATTCAGCCACCCACCAGGAACACCAGTAGCAAATGCACACACAGACAAATCTGCAAAACTTTCTGCTCCTGATGCCACTGTTGTTACTTTGGCAGAGTCTGATCTGTATTAGCTATTCTTCATTACTACCAGTAGCAGATTTAACTTTCACCCCAGGATGGTGAAAGAAAAACTACTAGTCCCTGGGGCTGCCGTAATCAATCCAACTGTCTGCTTCCTATCAGTAGTGCTTCCCACAATCCACATCATTAGCAGCTTACTCTGTGGTTACCTCACTCACTTTCAACCTCACCACAAGTAGCATATGCCCTGCGAGCTCCAAGTGACGGCCCAGGCAGTCTGATGTCCTTCCCCCTACTGCGGTCACCACCTGATGAAAGGGACATCACCTTATGACGCTCTTGGTTTCTGCCTGAGATTCCACTGCTTCCTCACTCCAGCTGATGAACAATTTATGTCTAAAAATACAAGGTCTGCTATCTCTCCCCATTTAAAAAAAAAAAAATCAAAATCAACCTCAGTGACGTTCTGTCTGTGGTCTGTGGACCACTTCCAGGTGTTTTATGGAGGTGCATCTGTCTAGCAGCAATAACGAGGCATTTACTTTTCCTCAAGCGGCAACGCTTCCTGACAGTTGATGACTGGGTCAAATCACTCAAGGCTTCCTCTAATCCTACTGGGACAAATTTCTGCCTCACTTTTGTCTGGCACTTCTTGGAAGTAGAGTAAACTGTGATGCCAGTCTGCAGAACCCTACCTGGAGAGGTGAAACACCAGAGAAGACAGAACTAAACAGCACCGTCCACCGTCACTCTTGCAGACTGGTGGACCCATGACTAAAAATCCTGCAGCAGGGAAAGAGTCTTTCAGTGGTAATTCATGTGATGACTGAAAGCCAGACAGTGAAAATAAACAGCTCAAATGCAAAATGATGGGAATGTAACAGAACAGCTGCACCCTGGTCAATAACACCCGCTTAAGTTTTCCTCCTTAATACTACTGCCGCTTCACTTGGCTTAATAGGAAAGATGCTACAGGTGGACAACAATGCCGTACCAACATCTATTCTAAAATTATGGGGTTTAATTCCATCATTACAGAGCATCCTCATTTCAGCATTATTCAGCATTATTTGGAAAAAAATCATGCTTTCAACATGGATATAAATGTTAGCACTGACCAAATCACTGGCGTTGGCCTTCCAACAGGAAAGACCTCAAATACTCGTGCCATACATATTGATAAGTCTTCAAGTAGTCTGTCAGAAAAATGTAAGAAATTTAGTTTTATCACCTGTGCCAAGTTGTCCTGATGTGAAAAACAAGCCAAAATTGATAAGTCAGAAATTGTGCATTGGGTAAGTGACAGAAACATTATGAACACAAATGTTCTCGTGTCAGATCCCTGATGTACCCATACAGCTTGTGACACCTACTGCTGAATGCAGAGTTAGAAGAGATGCCATCATATTCCTCACTTCCTTTACAAAGAGCATCTTCAAGAACTTGTATCATTTCCAGAATCCAGAGTTGTCACTACCGTGATCTCAACTTAAATCAACGACGTTATGGAACCACCACTTGCTCTCTCTAATGAGTGAACAGTTAAGTGCCATTCAGAGTCAGCCAGGAGTGTGCACGAATATGGAAAAGAGAGACAGGAGGGCAGCAGAAACTGAGAGAATAATCTTTCATACAAATTAAAAACAAACAAAAAAAAAACCTCATGAAAATTTTAACTGCATGCCCAGTTTCCTGGTATTTCATCTCACCTAAAAAACAAGAATTAAAATCCACAGAAAGCTAAATCACTGAAAAATGGAGATTTAATTTAATTAAACAACAAACCCCAGCGTTTTGCTTCTTTTCTCCTTTGAAAAAAGAATGAGAGGAAGGAGAAAGGGAACATTTTAATTTCTTCTTCTTTTTTTTTTTTTTTTTCCCAATCAATATTGAGGATTTTTTGACCAGTTCTTTCAGTAAGCTATCTCACTGGATGCGATGTGGCAACAAGGATCTGTAACCGATTGTGGTTTCAGGGCTGAGAATGCATTGGATTGTCTTCTCTGTTATTTCAGCCCCAAAGTATATTTTAAATAGCCTTAAAGAGAATGAAAATTCTTCTCATACCAGTGACAGGGAGAAATGGCTTTAGAAAGGACTTTCATGTTTCTAACAGTTTTTGGATTTTTGTCCTTTCGAGTATTTTTTTCTTTGCTTGCACAAATGCAACAGGATAGCCTTTAAAAAAAAGAATTTGGAATACTCAGTAATCCATCTATCAACAAGAATATACGGATATGTGTTTCTTGCAAGCAGTGAGTGTCTTGGTGTTTCCTTCCATGCACTTTGTTCACATCGGAAACAAGTCAGCCACATAAAATCAGTTTGAAGGGATTTTTTAAAAAAAATCTTTTTAAAAGCATGTTATTGTCCTAAAAGTAAATCTGAATGATCCAGACTGGCCCCATTTCAGTGCTTGGCCTACAATGGCAACTTTGAAATTATCACTTCTCTTACTCTATTTTGCCAAATTGGTTAGGACCTGTCATGTATTTTCACAAGCAAACCAATGTCATTCAGAAAAATATTTTTTCTTTCTTAATAAAAACTAACCAGACTTTTACCTTGGCCAGGAGATTCTATCAAGCTTTAAGAGGAAAACACTAATATCTTCCAAGCACGAAACCCTCATTACACTCACACTCAATAATGAGCATTACCAGGGATTTCACAGGTGAAAGAGGACAGGAGAGAAATGCTACAATATTTGAAGACACAAGAATTCTTCATACTGAACTGTGTGAAATCCAGAGGCAACCTTGCCAATTGCACTGAATTATTTTGTAAGCATTTCACAGGCCATGCTGATGCCATCTTCTCAGCGGCCCCTGAGACAGGAAACCACCAGCTGGTTTTAGAGTTGGTTGGAGTCATTTGAAGCCAGAGGCTGAGTGACCTGTTCCAGGCTGCACCATGGGTGGGCAGCAGGTGAGGAACGAGGCCATTTCGTGATGTCCCAGCCACCAGAGCAAAGAGAGGTGTTGCTCCGGAGAGGGCTGGAAGAGAAACAACTGGAGAAAACTAACAGTACACTTACCGTAATAAAGTTTTACCCTGTTCTTTGTTCCTTTGTTGGTAGGGGAAAAAAAAAAAGAAGCAAAAGCTATGTGTGTCAGAAGAGCTTTCTCTCGCCTAATTAGGCCCCCCTTTCGTTATGCCCTGAACATTGGAGCTTTAATCCTGAGCACAGAGAAGCCTTGGGCAGAAAATTTGGCCAGTCTTTTTTACAAAGTTTGAATGTGTTCAGACCTTTCAAAACTGTACCAACCCCTCTCTAACCTTCAGATTAAGTACTGCATTTTCAATGCCATAATGAGCTAAACGCGCTGGCCTCCAGCGAGATGGGAAAGTACCCGCTGCTTGAGAAGCCCTAATCCAAGGTGAATTATTGCTACTTTTTGTTACATTTTAACATACTCTGATATTTCACCATTTGTTTTGACCTTATTGACCACTGCAGACTAAATTTGTTTCTTTTTCCTGTCTTTAATACCTTCATGATGCTTCTCTTTTCACATTACTTTCTGTGTCTATTCTCAAGACCTTCTCTCTTTTGTTCCCATCTCTTTAGCTCTTTATAACTGAATCTTTGACTTTAGCCACATATTTCTTTCATGTCTGCCTTATATATTCAAGTAGAAACCCACTCTGCATACTGTTTCTCTCCTCTATTCACCCACTTCTTCTGCCACCAGTAACTCCTCACCTCTCACTTCAAATTCCATTACTCACCTCCCCATTCCCTCTAACTCTACTCTGACTGTCAAAAATTTACCACCAGTTAATCAGAGCAGCAAAGTTTATTACTACCAAGCATGGGGAGAAGATTTCTGACAGTAGAGGGCTCCTTAATACATGAGACAAAGACATAGCTGAGGTTAAGTCAAATTCAGACTCAAAACAAGTAGAGCAGACTGTAAATAATCTTCAGAATAATTGTCTTAAATATGTGGTCAATCCTGATGAACACATAACCTGACTACTTAAAGACTTCATGATTATCTGTTTATCTGAAAGAGATGTTCTAGCTCAGCAGAACAGAAGTGCTCTCAGAAATTCAGTAGGCTTTATCTCATAAAAGTAAGCAGTTAGGACTATCGGAAGTGCCCTTTCTGCTTGATCATCTTCAGCCATCAAAAGGCATCAGTGTCCAGTCTGTCTCGCACTCTTCCCGGCAGTGTCCCTGTTGTTCCACCTGCTAGCAGACATTGGATAGTTTGGGACAATTCTTTCCCTCTTCAGCTACAAGGCTATTTCTCCCTTTTTGCAGGGGTTACCCTTTCTCAAGCCTGGCCTTCACAGCGCCTTCAAAAAGGGTGACTGTGAGGATCTAAACGGACGTATTCCCCTAGCACCCACCTGTATGCTGAAAGAAAAACAGAGCAACTTCTACTTTTCAAAAGCCTTTTCTCATTTTACAACTCCAGTCCCTGCCCCAGCTCCTGCTCAGGGCTTTTCCAGGCTGCCTCCAGTACCCCTGTGGAGTTTTCCTCGGCTCACTGAGGTCCCCAGAAGCATCACTAAGAGCCCAAGATCAATATATTTTTTCCAACTACATGTTCAAGGACCCTAGCAGCCACAGAGCTGTTAGGCCCAAGACACATAAAGCTACCAATGACTCAATTTACAATAAATTACCACTTGGATATTTATGTTCTTAATCATATCTATGAGAATATACAGTCATGTCTTAGCTGAAGTACAACTGACAGACATGGAACCAATCAGCATCGAATACATGGATTTTTCAAGGTCTGTTTAAATTCAGTCTAAACTGTGGGTTTATGGCATCGCAAAAATTTACTGAAAAAACACGAGTTAATATTTGTCCAGTTCTTTCGCATGAGAAGCACTGTTACTGTTGTCAAAAAGTCTACTGTGGGCTTAAGAAGCTGTGAGAATGCAAAACAGTTTAAAATTTGAATAGCTTTCGTAACTAATAGCAAGTAGGCAATATAACAGATGGCGGCTCACATGAAAGATAAACCACATCTTAATAACAATAACTTATATTCAGAGGGGTAGTGTTTCCTAGTGCTCAGAGCATGAGACTGAGAACCAGGATTCCCAAGTTATTCTCCTGGCTCTGCCATTGGTTTCCTGTGTGCATTTAGAAAAGTCACTCAAACATTTCTGTGCCTCAGTTTCCTAATCTGCAAAATAGAGATAGTTCTTACAAATATCACCAGACCATTGAGGGGAAGAGAGCCAAGCTGTCAGACTTTATAATAAGCATTTTAGACAAATGAAGGTATGGAAGAGAGGTGTTGTTTGTTGTCATTGTTGAGTTAGTCATTGATCAAATTGCGAAGTGGTTACTTTGAGCTGAGCTAATACACCCATCCCAAGGGTGGGAGGTGGCAGCTGCTTAACTGTGCTCCAAACCCTTATGGTGTGGTTTGGGTCTGGAACTGAATATTGCCCTGCACAACTGACACTTCAGAGGGAATTCAAGGAGGCCAAATATAATTGCCTTCATTGAAATTTAGCCAGGACATTATGCAATCTTTAGCAGAGTCTGAACCTCTATTTTTATATCTCTGATAAAAAGGAGCACCTAGAGCTCTCCAGGTTTCTGTCATCATTAGTTGGCACATTACTTCATTTTGATCAGAAACAAGGTTGCTTCTCACTGGCTGACTTTGTTCTACAGAGTTTCAGAAAGGTTCTCCAAAGCAAGCACCAGAAAAGTCTTAAGGTGTCTGACATGAGCATAATACAAAATGAATAGGCTGAAAATCAATGTTGCCCTTAACTTTCTACTATGTATGTTCTTTTGATGTTGTTGTTGTAATTTTTGTTGTTCATGAGGGATGGAAATTTTAACTGTACAAGTAGTAGAGACTACTTAGAGTCCATTTTTGCCATGCTTGTCAGACAGAGATGACTTTGCTGAGAATTTAATGAAAATAGAAGTTAAAGAATTGGATCAGGATGCTAAAATTGATTACAGAGAGGAAGGCTCCTTGTAGGGTACACCCTAGTGCTTCAGCAGCGTGCAGGTAATGGCACAACGTAACGCCTGAAACCAACTTGGTGGCTTCTCTCATCAGCAGGGATGTCTGCCACAGATCTGCTCTGCTTAGCACTCTCCAGCTGTACAAGATTATTGTGGGACTGATAATTTTCTGTGGCTTCTGAAAATTGTGGAGATATATCTCAACAAGGAAAAAAGAAATTCTCTCTCTCTCTATCTAGAACAGTTGATCTCACTGAAGAACTCTGGCATCTTCATTACAAAGAGCTTTCACTGGTATTTCCTGATTCTCCAGCCAAAGAAATTATCACTAAACCCTTTTCTTTGGGAGGACGGAACAAAAATTATTTCTCACGCTGGCTTGATGGGATATGTAGTCGAGATACAGAGGTCAAAGAGTTTAGAGTCCTATCCGGAGGACTGCCTAAAGAATATTCCATGTAACTAACTTAACTGCTCTCCAGATGGTCAAAACTGAAAAGGCCATCTGAGCAAAAATGAAGTTTTGGAAAGTGCCATGAGAAATTTTAGCCAGAGGATGTGGATTCTGCTTGTGCTGGCTTCAGTGGAAACAGACTCTAATTTTTTTAACAATTTTTTTTGTTTTGTTTTGTTTTAAACCCTTAATTTCTTACAAAGAAATGTCTGGAAATTCCATGTTGTTGTTTTCAAAAGTGATGAGCTCAAATCACAAAATCTGGATCTGGATGCCTAGCAGTGCCAGAAGTTCAGGAGAGCTTGGACCAAGAAGGCTGGCTCAGGCAAGTGTTGAGTGTTTTCCCAGGATTTTTTGAAGGCCAAGACAAGGGTTTCAAAGAGGAGAGAGGCATGTGCAACATGGCAGAGTTACAAAAAACATCGCTTGGAATTTCCTGGGTTTTGTGAGATTAAAATTGTAAGTCTAATTAGTTTAAGGAAATTAGCTCTTTACAATTTTCATTTTGTATTGAAGAAGTAAGAAAAAAATAGAATGAGAATGGAAAAATTAATGGGTTTCAGTAATTAGTTAATCAGAAAATGCTCCTGTCTTAGTGTGGCTGCCCAACACATTAAAAAATAAAAAAGAGAAAAAAAGTAACCATGACTTTCCTCATACTTTCCAAAACAATATAAGCTTCACCTCTGAGCTTGGAACAACTACTTGACATTTCAACTCAGCTCATTTTTTAGTGGTAAGCCACTGAAATTGGTGTTTGGGTTGAAATACCATCTCACCATAATATTAATACAGACATAGAATAAATACATATATCCTGGCAACAATAAAACCAGAATTTGTTGCTCCTACTGGCCCCATCACATTTACATGACTTGCATGCACTAATGAAATGTTAAATGGAAGGGAAACCTCTTCTGAGAGCAGACCTTTTCACCAAGTGCTGAACTGGGGATCTCTTACATCTGAAAGCAGCAGGACAACTTATTACGCTGTAGGAAAACACATTTCTCTTGACAGTGGTGATCCCGTCTGAGGCCTCACAAGCCCCACACTGGTGCACTAAAGAGACGTGTTAGACAAGCTATTTTGTCCCCTGGCTATCACCCTCCCAAGTGCTGAACAGATCTGGATTGGGCTGGCTCAGAAAAAAAGTCAGATGAAAGCAGTGAAGTTAAGCCAAGTCAAAACACAACTTTGATGCAATTCCACCAAGTCCAAGTTATGCTAACTAAACTTCAGCAGCGGTGAGCCTGTCTTTCTCTGCCCAGCCCAGAGCACCACTTTCAGGCATTTGCTGCAGCACTTGGCTTTCAGCTCTTTGCACCTCTTTGCTATATTTATTTTGTGAGGTAGCTAAATACGCCTTTTATAATTATTTGAGCTTGTATCATCTTTGAAATGCAAGAATCTACTCTGCAGAGATGACCTTGAAGAAGTCTGAAGAGCATGGGGTTTTTTCCGTATAAATAAAGATGCTGAGCAACAATATATTGAAATGGCCAAAAACTTGAAAGAAGCCTTTTAATTCCCACTTACATTGCTGTCAAACTTCAGCCTTATCGTGGAGCTGTTTACTGATTGTCAAGTCAACTAAATTCATGGGTGGCTACCAGAATGAGCTGACAAATAAATACAATACCCACAGCTAGGACTGCTCAGAGCACTGGAGCACGCGTAGAGTACATCACGTACCGTGCATGCAGAACACACAATTCTTAAACGTTTGTAACACTTACTCCAAAACCAGATTTCTTCCAACAAAGTCTGTAATTGCTTACACAAGAGCATGAACGTGCCTAAGCGTGAAACGTTAAAATAAAGCTGGTTTTAAGTTGGTCAAGGAAGAGAGAAAAGGAAAGAAGCCTGAAAATGTTGTCTCTGGTCAAAGAGCCTCATTACCCCTCATTGGAGCAACTGGCAAAAACTAAATAAAAAGAAACGGTGTGTTGTTGAGAGCGAAGCAAATGTTGGGATTTATCTGGAGGAACTGCAGGCATACACACATAAAGTTTCAGACTGCAGGAGTCATCTCAGCTCTAGCACCTCCACTAAAGCAAGTGCACCCTGCAGGCTCCAGAGGGATGCCGTGCTGTGCAAGCACACACTCTGGGGGTTTCTGGTTTCCAACACTCATTCAAGGGGACCACCCTAAATCCTGATCTTCTACCTCCGTTTTTCATTACCTTTTCTCACAAAAACCTGCACTGACTTCAGTGGGAAGGTGTCTTAGGTGAGAAGTCAGAAACACCACCAACTAGCAGGGCAATCTCAATTTACACACCTACAGTACAGCTGAAATGCAGTTGTTTCTGGATTCTTAACAAAAAACCCTCTGGTCTGTATTTGCCTCACTTACAAGACTGCTTTTGTACACTGGCCTAAGTATACGCTGGAGAGGAAAGGCTAAAACTTACAGTTCTTCAGCTGTGTTAATAGGAATATCAGCCCAAAATGTATATAAATCACACAACAAAATCTGTTCATACTTTCCCCCGGAGCGTGGCGATTGGCCCGCACAGAGTCACTGCTGAACAGCACAACCTGGTAGAAGGACTGGCTGGCCAAAGCACCTACCTCTGACAGAAAGTATCAGTAACTACTTTGTGTCTCTACAGTGCAAACAGGATTTCGGCTTTGCTGATCTTACCAAATTCGGACAAATAAAACACCAAGTTCCATAAAAATACAGCAATAATTACAGAGGGGGCAAAGTTGTGTAAAAAGCTCATTTACTGGTTTGCTTGACAAAGTATATTACGATTCAGGTCACAAAAAACTGAAGCAAACAAACAAAAGCCGAACACTTTAAATTCCTTCGATAAAACTTAAATCTCCTCCCTTCAAAACCTCTCATTTTGCAATGTTTTAAGGATTTTCCTTCCCCCTCACCTTTAAAAATCAATCCTTAATAATTCTCAACAGAAATCCTTAGCTCAAAAGAGAAATTGAAACATTGCATAGGTAAGTATCAAAACAAAACATTACCTCTCTCTTGGAAAGACAGACCTTTTTCCTTGCAATGATTCGGTAAATTTGATTTCAATTCAGTGTTTCTGTTGACGTGACTTAGCATTTTCAGACAAAAAGTTTTGCAGCAGTGTTTGTCTAAATAATGTAATACTAAAGACAGCACAAACAGGGAAAAATATCATCTCACTTAACGAAAATGTGACTCGGTATCAGAAACGCTGCTGCCATAAGGCTACTTTGCTACACACCTCCAATTGTTAGCTGTTGTCTGGCTCCCCCCATCCTATTATTAGGCACCAGAGTTCTGGTGCAGGAAACTTTTATGGGCGGCGTACACAAAGCGTGTCTAATTTCTAACTCGCATTTCGTCCTCTCTTCCTTCAGCACAACGTTTCATTTTCTTACAGCCTTAACTTCCTCCATTTGCTCAACTAAACGCAGAAAAGCCCAGCACAGGGATCGCTGCCTGACAGCTTTTCAAACCCGGTGTGGATGGAGAAGGTGCCCAAGTGAAGTAAATAAATAAACAGAGGAAAGTTTATGAAAGTGAAAGGAATGGCACGGCGCGGCCGGAGCGGCAGCAGGAAGCTCTGAACTCCTCCTTAGACTGACACAGGTGTATCCCAACTTCACCCACTCAGGCAGCAGGGACAGGCAGACACGGACGGGTGTATACGGACACACCGAGAGGTGCCAGAAAGGGCACAGGAAGAAGCAAAAGAGAGAAATAAAGCCGAAAGGTGTTATTTATTTTTACAACTCGACAATGAACTTCAATTTTGGCAGAGGATTAAAAACAGCCCCGGGAAATGATTAAGTTTTTTTTTTTTTTTTCTTTTCTATAAAGCTTCAGCACAAAAAGAGAGATTATAAAGGGGATATGCTCACACGGGCACACATAAAATAGGGGGGAACTAAGGAGGAGGAAATGAAAGGAAAAGAAAACAAACAGCCTCCTAACAGGCCCATACTGCTAACGGGAGTCCAAATAAAGAGTCATATGATATCTGATAGTGCAGGACACGTCGCCAGGAGCTGGAGCGGATTGCCTGCAGGAAGAAAGAGCTAGTGTGTTACTGCTCAAAGAGCTTTTCTTTCCCCCTTTTTAAATTTTTTTTTCCCCCTCTCTCTCTTTTCTCCTGTACTGTGAATGTATTACTCTTAGGTCAGGTCCATGGAGTCCCCAAAAGACAGCTATCGTCTTTCTCCCTACTTCTGGATGCAGTGACAGCCACAGGAAGATGCCTTCTAGTTGAGATTGAGGGGGCTAAATCTACGTTTCAGCTCTGTTCTGACCTCTCTCTTATATCACCATATCCAGGGTTGCAGATACAAAATTCTCACAAAAAACATGTTAGATTAAAAAAAAAAAAAGAGGGGACGGATAGGTCAGGTGGGGGGGAGAAGAAAAAATATTCAGGCAGAAAAAAAACCAAGACTGCTTATCCTATGGAAAACTTCAAAGGCCAAGTCCCATTTCTGCTCTCTTTTGCTTACTTTTGTTGTGATTTCTGGTTTGTTTTTCTTTTTTTTTTTTTTTGGAGAGAGCAAGAGAGGAAAGTCACAGAAGATATTCAGACCATGAAAAACATCAGGAGTTGGGAAAACTCTCTGGAGAAATGAGGGAAGCAAGAATTTTAAGTAGAAGAAAGGCATTTGTAATTTGCCAAAAGTTTTTCTATTTGTTATAACGGTCCATCCCTCTCGGCCAAGCATTCCACGTTAAACTGGGGAGCCCACTAAGTACTTTTAGATTGGCACCACTATTGCTGTTGCCCATGGAAAGGCAGAACAGCTGGGTTACCTGCAGCAAAGGAACCTGTACTCGGAGCGGGGGACTTCAGCCCGTGATGAGTCCCCAGTTTCTGCTGGGAGAGCTGTCCCCACTGCAGCTCTGGAGAGGGAAGAGACCCAGTTAATGAAGCTGTAGGGGTGCAAGCCCCCAGTGTAGACACTGGTATGAAAACAAAACTGTGTTTTACTTGGTGGTTTCACTTGTCATGGACAGCTTCCCTGCACTTCTGCAAGGGACGGGCTCTATCCTGTACTGGGATTTCTAAAGCGGTGCAAGCAGAGCCCAAGGATGGATTTTTTTCTCCCCCTCATCATATGAGGAGATGTAAATGGACTAATTCCCCGTGTACACTTACACAATGCATAGGTGTTGCTTAAAAACAGTGTTACAACACATATGCAATACCTACGAAGCTGTAACAGACAATCTCTTCTGAGGAAAGCCTGCAGCATGAAAATAAAAATCAAGGTATTCTAGTAGTAGTGCAGCCAGAAACAGTGATCGTAACTCTGTAATAATTTGATCTAGTTTTGTGTATTGTATGTGGGTGATTTTTAGGGGTAATATAACATACAGTTTCCTCTCTTGTTTTCCATACCTCTGCTGTATGATGCTGTTCTTAGATTGGCAATTTGTCAAAGCCAGGAAAATACAAATCAATATAGGAAGGAAGGCAGAATTTGGCTAAAGAAAGCGCTTCCTTCAGCTACTGAATTTGCGACAGTATATATTCCCAAACATCCTAACCACTGCACAGGAGATGCTGTAGAGAAGATATCCTGTGTGCTACACATGATAGGCAATAAAATTCAAATCAAACATCTCCTTAAACATGATGCGCTATCCCCTTCTATATTACATGCGCCTTTTTCACATACAAATAGACAAAGAGTTTATCTATAAGAAGCACATTCAGAAGAACAAAAAATCTACAGTGCAAGAAAGTCTATCCTGACACCCTCAGTCTGGGGCTCGATTGTAGAACTAAACTCAGAAGGTGAAATGAAGGCATTTAAAAGAAGGTCCCACTGAACAGGAGGAACAAGCAAACAAACAAATAAACAACAACAAAAATATCCCTGAGCTCCGATTAATCATTTGGGCTGCCAATGAGAGGTGACTTTTAGACAGATGGTCAGGGAAAAGCTGGGTCCGTGGACACAGACGTTAGTGCCCCATCTGTATTTTAGGATCCTAGCTTCAACAAGCCATTACCAACTTTTTTTCTAAGTGACAGAAAGTGAAAGATTTCTGTTCCTACTAATTTGCTTCTTTTTTACCGAAACCACCCCACTTCCCTCTTTTTTTTTCCCCTGGTAAAAATTTGTTGGTTGATTTTTTAAGTAAACAGAAATTGTTTGCAGTATAACTTTTATGCCAAAAAAAAAAAAAAAGGCTAGGTAAGTTGGCAAAACAGCAATTGGAATTTAAAGAGAGAGTTTAATAAAGGGAGAAAAGAACAACATACCAAACTCACTTCTTCTTGTCCCCCTTCCATTTCTGTTCTTATTAATTCCAAATTACAATTTGGAGGTAAGGGAACTGCATTTCCTTTCAATCTATTTTGTTGCTGCCACACATTCTGTGCTTTGCTTCTCTCTCTTTCTTTTTAGGAGGGGGAAAAAAATCCCTAATAAAAATAGAAAAACATATCTCAGGCGTTAAGCTCGCTCTCCCCCTTCCTTTGTAAAGAACTCTTTGTTCTCTAGTGAAAATGCTGAAAAAAATCCCCGGGCTCCCTGAAACAAGTGCAAAACACTTAGAGGCTTTTGGGCTGGCGAGGAGCCAGAAACCCTCCCGCTGTCTGGTTAGGAAGAGAGGAAAGAGAGAGAGAGGAGAGAGAGGGAAAAAATTGGAGCTTCCTTTAATAGACATAGGAAGCAGGTCCTTTTTTTTTTTTTTGTCCCCCTTTTTTCCTTTTTTTTCAAAACTGGCGGTCAAGCGTTAAGTAACTCCCTGTCTAAATCCACCTGCTGGAAATGAACTTGGGTAACCCCCCCCAGGGGTGCACAAAGAGGAGACACAGTAACACACTCCCGGCTCTTCTCCCAGCCGCCCCCTCCCCGCTGCCCTGCTTCCATTCTCCCTGCTCCCAGCACACAAATGCCCACAGCTCGCACTCCCCCTGCCACCACCAACCCACGAACCAACACAAACGCTCGCTCCATCTACTTAAAGAGCAGAGACGGCTGGGGGTGGGGGTGGGGGGGGGGAAGAAGGGAAGAAAAAAACCAAAACCAAACAACCAAAAAAAAAGAGGGGGGGGGGAAGCGCTTTTTTCCATCTCGGTTGCGACAGTGATAAGGGGTAGGGAACATCTCATACCTGGTGTGAATGCTAATCAGCCAGGAGTTCTCCTTTTTTCCCAAGACAGGGAACTGTTTCCTTCCAAATTTATTAGAACCTCCTCCACTGCCTCTTTGAAAAACCTTCTTTGTCACCCTCTTCCCAAGTCCTGATACTTCTTTAAAAAAAAAAAAATGGCTTCGGAGCTCCTTCTATTCTTGATAGTGATTCTCTCTCTCTCTCTCTCTCTTTCTCCCTCTCTCTTTCTCTCCCCCCCACCCCTCCTCCTTTCTCCTGTCTCTGTCTCTTCTGAGTGGTCTATTGATAAGTCCCTAGAGGCACTGGGTCAGCCTGCCCGTAGGAAACCAGACACAATGCACAAATCTCCGAGTGCCATTCTGCCATCAGCAAGCAGACCACGTTTAGGAGAGAGGAAAAAAAACACACACACACACACACAGTAGAGCAAAAGACAGAGAGAGAGAGAGAGAGAGGGAGAGAGAGGGAGAGTGTGAGAAAAAGACTGATTGGAACAGGAGGGAGGGAGGGAGGGAGGGAGCGAGAGAGCGAGGGAGAGAGAGCGACACTGCCAGTCAGGTTAATCATCCCTACTTTAATTAGCTGTTCGGCTTAGACATAAAACAATTGAATTTGAATGATCTGTCAGTGGGCTCGGCTGAACCAAAGGGGAAATGCGAATATTACAAAAAAGACTGTTGGTGTATTCAGATAAGCTCGCAGGGAAAATCCTCAAAGGATAACTATTAAAACTTACCACCAAACAAAAAAGTAAGATTCAAATGGCATTATACAGAGGCCATCCCCAAAAAGCTGGGAGATCCTTTTCCTCTCTTTTTTACACATCATTGCAGTTTTTGCTCTGATAAACACCTGCACCTTCCCACAGTCTTCAAAGACTACCTGTCCTGCGGGGTGGGGAAGGGAGTGCAGGTTTGCCTGCTACCTTGGCTCGCTTAAAGCAAGACCATGCTGGCCTTCAGTCGAATTTTCCTGGTGGATCACCGGAATGTTATGATTCTGGAACTACACGAGCTCCAGGAGCACATCCTTGCCATGCATGTCTGCACGAACACAGACAAATCGAGCACCGACAGGGTACAGACGGAGATGTTGCGAAAAGGCAGTGCTGGGTATTGGATAAGACAAGTCTCAGGCACCAAGGAGGTGGAGAAACTATCCCCCCAAAAGGTGGCAAAGTATTCTATTTCTTCTACTCTGGGCTGCAAAATGAAGTACAGTTCAAATGGATGGTTCCTGGTGATACCTAGTGCAGTGGCAGCGCTGCGCAGCAGGCAAGGCAGAGATTTATGGCACTTGTGCAAAGTCTGCTTCTGAAAAGGTGTGGGCCAGTTGGTCTCTCCCCTGAGGAGGAAGGCAGCAGATAACACCCTGCTCTGAGAGGGAGCTGTCAGCATGTTAAGGCCCTGGACGTCACACCCCTACCCTGCCAGACCTTTCTCTTGTCAGATGCCAGGGACCTGCTTGGGGTTTCAGGACACTGAATGTCCCCTCGTCATGGGCTCAGATGTCCCCTCCTGAGCAAACAGCACCAAGGGAGGTGTTTGAATTTACTGCTCAAGGCAGGTACATTCTCTGTGCTTTAAATACATTTTCATACAGGGCTGCAGCATCAACAGCAAATCCATAATTCCTGATCAGCTCCGTGAACATCTGCTGTACATAAACTTTTAAATGGTCATGACTAACCTGCCTGTGCCACTCAAAAGCATGGGAAGAAAGTAGAGAAGGGACTCACAATGCAGCTGACTGCTGGCCTTTCATAGGGAATGCTGGGATTCTCCCCTCACTCTGTATTTTATGTACAAGTGCTTAAGGAAGGAAGAAACAAAAGACAGAAGTTCTATCCATGTTTCTATATTAATTTTATCCTTTTTTTTGACATAGGTGTCCGGGCAAATCTGGCACCAGCTTTTATGTGTTTTGCTTTTAATGGAGAGCTGATGTGAGATGTCAATATTATTCATCCTTTCTATCAACTTCTGCTATGGGAAAAGGTGAGTTCCTGCCCTTTTCCACCTTTTAAAATATTACATGCTGGCTGGGTGTGTCCCATCTGCTTACCAGCCCCATTGGGGCCCGTTGACTCAGCACAGTTTACTGAAGACCTAAAGGGTCAATAGCAGAGGGACGCATTGCAGAAGCAATTGGGACATTGGGCTTAATGAGGTTATTTAGGTGTTCTCTCCTCAGCCTCCCCAAAATATTAATTTTTCACCTTTGGAATATTATGGAAGGTAAGATGTCCCAAAGAATAGAAAAGGAGATTTCAGAGGAATACAGTACCATCAAAAGCCTCAACTTCTTTTCAGATGAGATTTTGTAGAGCACAATGACACAGACAAGTCTCCTCCCTGGGTCACTACCAAAGTAATAATCCAACAGAGTGGAAAACAGCTCTGGGCTACATTTCTAAAAAAATATGCAGAGGACTTGACCACCTTATACAGGGATTCAATGAAGAAACAGAGTGCAGCCATGTAATTACAAGCTGTGGTAATGGTACATGGGGCCCTCCCTAAGGTTGCACTGACAACATTAGCTGTGGCATTTCCTAACTTTTAAGTGTTTGACTTAGTAACATTAACATTACAGTAATGCATTTTCAGTATAATTTCTCAGGGTTTTCTTTGAAAGTCAACTTAGAAGCTGTTCCACGTTGCTGCCGAGGCTGGGGCAGGTTAGCACCTGTGGAGCTGTAATACAGGACTCCACCACTTCAGCCGGCAGCGCCAGCAGCAGCTCGACTAAAACGCTGATGAGGGGATCAACCACTGGAAGACTGTGAGGACACTTCATTCAGTGATTTGACAGTGTCTTCCTGACAAAGAAATTGCTGAGAGACAGAAGCCCTAAGCTCTCTTTCAGGAGGAGAGCAAAGCACACTGCGACGGGAAGAGACTCTCTGGACCCTGGCTCCCCAAACCCACGCATCTGTTGCTGTTGGATTTGCTTCCATTCAGTTGACTTCCACGGACTGCTGCTCCTCTTGTTTTGTAGCTTACTTTCTCTCATGTTGTTTCTCCCTCCTTACACTACTCCCTGTCACAGTCTGTTCCTCATCCCATTGCCCTAAAAGAGGTATTTCCTCAAATACCTCTTCCCCTCTGCTCTATTCCAGGCATGAATATACCCTGAGCACAGAGGAGAGCAAACTGCTTAGCATGGTAAATTAGGCCACATGGTGTTTCAGGCTACCTTAACTAGACCACTCCTTGCAAGACTGTTTAAAACTAACTCGGGTATCATAATTTGCAATCCACAATGTAGACATATCAAAATGTCCTTGTTCTCATTTCCACTGCTTGCTGCCATAGCAACCCCTGGTCAAAAGGAAATTTCCATTGATATCAGAAGGAGCAGCATTTCACCCAGGTGAGTTTTTACTGTGTGGCACATATTTTATTAGCATGTGTTCCTGATACGGAGATCCCCAAATCTCCTATAGCACCTAATGTAGAAAACACTACTGTTAAGTCCTGCTCTCAGCTGGTCCCCTTCTACTAGAAGCTGCAGAAGTCAAGGACCTCCTTCTTTCTACCTGAATATCATCCAAGAGCTGACTTGTAGTCTAAATAAATGCAAAAGGCCAGGAGGAGCTCCAGAAAATACATCACCTTCCCCTCCTGAGGTTTTTATCACAGATTTTAAGTCAGGTACATGATGATCTCTAACTTTGCATGGTACCCTCTTGCTTGCTCTTCCTTCATATAAATTACTGCGTGTATCAGGGAGGTTTAGCCAAAGAAGTGATCATTGAAAGCTCAGTCTGTCTGATCAGTTGAATAAAGTTTGCTGTTTGCTATGGAAAAGGCAATCAGTGCTGCAACAAGTTTTCAGACTCATGGGTATGACACCCTCTCCATAAGTTGCTACAGAATTGGAATAGGTCTTTATGAGAACTGTACCCGGTTTTGCCATCAGCAAAAGGCAGGACTTATGAAAGGAAAAACCACCAGAACTGCTTCTCACTTTTTGACTTCTACATGTATCACTTAATGCCAGCCAAAAGCAGGACTTGGAAATGGCAGAGTACTTACTCCTTTAAGGTATATAAAGTATTCTGCAATGCAACTTGTAGCACTCAGTACAGCTGACAAGAGCTGACATTAATGGAAAATCAACAGATCTGGGTGGCACAGAGAGGAACTTGGTTCCTTTGCAAAGAAGGAGCTATGTCTATTTGAAAAAATGGAATTTAACTATGTAATCTCAGGAAGAGTTGTATAAATATATTCCTCTAGATTTATTGGCTTGTCTTCATAAACAGCTGTGAGTCTGTGCTTTTAGTTCAGAGATGTAAACCAGCACAGCATGCTGGAGAGGGTGAATACACAGTTATTATTCAGTACGCAAGAAATTAGAGAGACAGACTGGGAAGTCCACTTGTTACAGAAATCAACTCCTTGCTTATCTTTTGGGAAAGAATCTTCCCTAACTTGCACCACTGTGCTCAGTAGGTACCTTTGCATGCTAAAGGGAGAAAGGCACCATGCCTTGCATCTAGGTCATTTCTTTCATATATGCCATTTGATTTTCTGGGGCAAAACAAACAAGCTTGTTCCTTACTGCACTGATTACCAGAATCAGCCCTCCCACCCCTTACTTTCCCCCACCCTCCTCCTGCCCCAGCTATATTGAATGTCTAGGATTGGTTCCTAAACCACCTTTTACCTACAATGTGCAGTTATCAGTTCCCAAGGCAATTCCTTTCAGAGATTTGTTGACCATAGGGAAATGTAAAGGGAAACATCAGAGGGTCTCCACATTTTTACTCTCTTAGACGATCTAAATGTAATGGCCTATTTTGTGGAAGAGCCTCTGTTTAAAAAAATGAGAAAACTGCAAACTGCTCTATGAGAGACATGTTTGTCCTTTTGTTTTAGTGCACTACCACCACCATAAGGTGCGCTGAAAAGAGACCCATATCCTCCTGGGCACCAGTGCAATCCCCTTGCCTTCACTGGAAAAGCAACAGTGCAACCTAGGGGAACTCCATAAAACATCTGGTTGAGAAGACACAAGAAGAGCAGGACTCCTGCTTTTCTCCCTCCTCAGCTGCATTGGGTCAAAAAAGTAACATTTTGAAAATGTGGTTTTACAGAAAAATAAGGAAATCTGATCACTGGTTAAAAAGCAGATCAATGAGCACATGATTTTTGCAGTAATGTGCTTTCTGAACATTTATAAGGAGGTTTATTGTGAGGGATCCCCAAGATTTTAAAACACTTGAAAACATTAACTCTCTACCCTCTATCATGATCCATACTATTGGTACCAATTGCATCTCTTCTCCAAAATTAAAATTATTTAAACAGCATCATATGTTATATTCAGCCTATTCTGCTCTGTTCTATTTTATTCTGTGATTTTTGAAGGAAGCATAAGTATCTCAGGATGTCAGGAGGTTTAATTTTCTCTCATACCTTCATGGGTAGACAATTATAATTCTGATTTGAAGAACTTTAAAGCGGACGTCTGCCCCACTTCTGTTCTAAATGCTGACGGGAAACACACTACATATCCCTCTTGCTAACTTTGGTGCTGTCACATAGACACAAATCTTATTTCCTGCTTTTGGAGGTGACAGCTATTGTGCCTCTGCTTCCAGCCTTTCTTATCTAAAGATGCCGTGTTTCAGGAGGCTTTTCCATAGGCTCAACAGTGAGGAAAAATTGTAATTATTCTCATATTCCTCATTCTGGACAAAACCTTTGTAAGAACAACAACATTGCTTGCAGTCTGGGGAGCTGTACAGTCACAGCATGCCAAAAACATGAGATTGCCACCAAAATAACCCCACTGAGGCCTTTTGTTTTCTCTGTCCAACCATTAGTTTTGTTTCAGGGACAGCTGCAAAAGGGTCTCTATCTGCACACACCACTTCATCTCTTAGACTTGGATATAAATAGAGTGGGAAGCCAAAAAACCCAGAGGAGGGTGTAGAGTTCTGACTCTTCTGCAGCAGATATAATCGTCCATCACGTTCTTCAGCTGGGTGAAGCCACAAGGGAAGAAGACCCAGAGAGGGTTGATTTCCACCTCCACTCTCTCCACAGACAGAGCTGCAGCTTGCACAGTGACTGGAACACGACTGGCTCGGGAAATGAAGAGTAGCACATCACTCATTTTTTTCCTGCCTGTTTGCTCCTAATTATCTTGAAATACATCTCACTGGTAGTTTTATCATACAGAAAGACAGAAGGTCCTTCTGGTTACAGCACATAATGACTACTTTTAAAATGGCTTGCTATTCATCCGTGGGAAAACCTCCATCTTTTTCTCCCTCCCTCAAGCTCACTGCTTCTCCTGGGGTTATTGTTTTATTTCTGAGGTTTTTTGGGGAAAGCAGGATGGCAATTCTCTGATAATGTATCCTGATTAAAGGAAAAGAAGGGCCAGCAGAGGTGGCTTTCCCTTTCTTTTGATGAGACTGTGGCCACACAGAAAGAAGTATCAACAATCTCAATAATTTAATTTAGGCTAATACAACACCTCTTACAGGCTTGAGCTCCTGTGTAGCCCCTAGTACAAATCAACAGAACCACTTTTATACTTGTCTTCCAATATTTGTCTCCAACCTCAGAGAAACAGAATTGCTAGAGGGCAATGAACTCTCATTTTGCCATTGACATTTCTGCAATCCATCTCTCTCAGTTGGGAGACCCTTTCACAGATCCGGAACCTCACCAGCATAAGGAAGAATTAGTATAATTAAGAATTAGACACAGGGTCTCTTAAATGGGAATCATAACAATGACTAACGTCACAAGAGTGTTTTCAGAATTAATTCATGTAAGTAAAGCACTTACAAGATAAAAATGTAGGAGCTGCCACACCAGATTAGACCACTGCTCCATCTAGTAGAATATCCCATGTGCAACAAATAGCAGCAATGAATGCAGGGTAGCAGAACTGGGGTCCCCCCTCTGCGCAGGAACAGGGTTCTGTCAAAGAACAGTCAATGCTAGTCCTTGGTAACAGCATTATTTTATTACTTAGGTGAGATATTTAAGGCCCTACAACTCACTGTCACTAAACAAAGTGGTCTTGCAATGAAAAGAAGGAACCAGGCTCAGCAAGAGTCGGGTACAGTGGCTGCACACCTGCATATTCATTCCTGTGCAGAGCAGTCTCCGATCAAGAGTTTCTGTTTATCAATGAGAGAACCAAAAATTATTCTAAAAATCTCAAGTTTCAGGAAGAGTTATTGAAAAAATGGACAGTAGGATATAAGTACTTCTACAATTGGTATGGAGGCAGACACATACATACATGCACAGATGAACAAGCTGGTGAAAAAAGTAACCTCATCCTCACCGGCTCAACTTTGAGCAGGGTGAAGGTTCGACTCAGATGACTTAAGGAGGTTCTTGCTGATTTTTATCATTCCAGGATTCTGTGAATCCACAATTTTCCATGGCAGAGCTCTGCCACTGAACATGAAACAAATTGTGGTAAACATAATTTTCAAGGAGAATACCATCAGAGAAGTTTCTTGGGTTGAGGATAGAAACTCCAGTTCAAAATGAAGAGGCTCCCATGCTCCCTCACCCACTGGAGGGGTCCTGGTCCTAGTCTTTTAAAAGCTACTTTCTTTATGAAAAAGTTTCATAAAGTTTCATTCTCATACTCTAAAATAGCAAATATTTTCACTGTGGGACATTGCTGTTTTCTGGCTAGCTCACCTATATGACTGCATTCTGCAAGTACCTCCAGACCTTATATCACTGCCATCATGTGTTGTGTCAAGGGCAATGACAATCTTTCTGTGATATTTCACTATCTTAGATGGTTTGACAACTTATTTTAATTCTTACAGATTTTTCACTCTATGAAACAGCCTTATCTGAAAAGTAAATGGACGGGTTCAGATGAGTTTGTCCTAATTTAAGAGTTAAATTTTAAAAGTTAGATTTACTTTTGTATTAATCATGCAGTGTTTAATAGAAACTATCTATAAAACACAAAACCCTCCTGAAAGACAGAGCCACAATATGTTTCTGTGCGTGATTCTATTCCAGTCTAGTCTAGTCTATTCTATGCTATGCTATGCTATATTCTACTTCTGGACAGTGTAATGAAAAAACAAATTAGAAGATAATCTGCAAAAAAACAAAATCCCTCATAACTGACCGATCCATAAATGAGTCTTACATTACTGGGACTGGATAAAGCATCATCAGTGCCAGATTATTACATAAGAATATGTTAGTAATGTAGCAGCAGTCTAGTCTTTTAAGATGTGAAAGAGCGTTATCTAACCTCTCTGCAAAGTTCAGGAAGAGGAGCCATATGTCCAAATAATCATTTTCTTGCTGGTGTTTAACATGTCAGTTTTTTCAAGGGGCCAATTTCAAGTTAAAAAAAAAAAAAAAGGCGTGAAATGCATTTTGTTTTTTTTTTTTTTTCTTTGGCAAAAGCAGCTCATTTTCAAGCTTGCAAGGAAACAAGAAAAACAAAATCAAATGTCAAGTAGATTTGCTCTTTCTTGTAATTAATACGCAAGCATTTGCTCGTAGATGGTCCTGAGCCTAAAAACAAGTGTTGCCAGTTGTGGTGCCATTAAAAATAGTTCTCAGGGCTTTAAAGGGCCAAATGTCCAAGGAGTGAAAATCCCAACTCCAGCCAGTGGCCCGAGGCCGGTGTCCATCAGCTGAGGGTCTGACCACAAAGGAAGGACAGCACGAAGCCTGATGGCTGAGGACTGAGGACACACCACGTGCTTGCAGCACTGGACCCTATGTGTGACGAGATAACAAAGAAAGATAGGGCAGACTTCTTCAGAGCAGGAGCAGGGGAATGACTACCTGAAAATCAGGAAATTCCAAAATCCCCGCTGCAGACTATATACACGCTCGGTTTCTGGTGGAGGAAGCTACGTGAGATTTCTCTTTGAGTCAGAGCAATGTAGTGGATAAAAAGGCCCTGTCTAGCCAGGGGGATTTCCTGAGGCCATCACAGACCAGCTCCACACGCTGTTAAGAGGCTCATTTTCATGAGAGTTCTTGTTGCATTTGTATCGCTGGCTCCAGGCCCCTAGAGCTTCAAGTGCCACATCACAGTGCTACAAGCCCAGTACTGAATGCTTGGCACACAACCAGGCATCTTCCCTTCCCTCTCTCTGTTCCCTCAAGTCAGCAGGTGGGGCTCCAGGGCTCCATCTTGTTTTCATTTCTGTGTGGAATTTTTTTCTGGAAGAAGAAAAAAATGAAGACAAAATTTCCCATTGAATATTTGCTATTCTCCTTTCTCCCAAGTTATTCTGTGGAGGTGTTTGGAGATAGAGAGAAAAAAATTTTTTTTTTTCTCCCTCATCGAAGGGGCTTGCTATTTTTCCTGAAATGGGATGCTGGAAACACTTCATCACTGAAAGCTACTGGCCTGAGATCTTGCTCATCTTCACATCAGGATGAATCAGGAGCAATTCCAGTGAGGTCACCAGGAGTGCTCTGGCAGGCAGCTCCCCTTGCCGGATGTGGGGTCAGCCCTGCCGAGCCAAACTCTTCCACAGGACCAGCCAGGGCCCACGCCCTGTGCCAGGTCACAGAATGGGTGTAAATGGATGTAGGTCAAAGAAAACATAAACCTCTATCAACTTTCCCTGTGAAATAATTATAAAAGTGCTGGAACTCAAATGCTGGAGAAAGGAGTTAGGGGACAAAGCCAGCACCAGCAAAAAACCCTACCAACAAAAATGTATGATATTGGCCAGGATAAGAGAGAACCAGGGCAACATATATATTTTGTTCCTTACTTTCCCACACACTGATGTCTGATGTGTAATTCTCTCCTATCATTTAGGTCACTCTTGGATTTAGCCCTATGGGTTTGAACAATTAATAATTTTCAGCAATAGAACGATTCCATTTTCAACACTGGTTTGAACAGTAGATTAGTTCTAGGTTAAATAATTTAACTACAGATCAGTAGTAGGTGTTTGTTCTACATTAAGTTGGCATGTCATTCAGCAGATATTACTTTTTAACGTTTCAATACACTTAATAATTTATAATACTACATTGTAAACTGTCTGAATAACCATCACCTTGGAACACTACAGCCAATACCTCCAAATTTAATCTCTTCTCCAAAAAGCCTTGTTCAATCTTTTAAATGGTCAGCTACAAGGAGAAATGGAGGAATGTAACCACAAAGACTAAGAAAAGAAAGCTGCTTAACTCTGTGAGCATAAGCTCTCAGGTTGCTTGACCTTAAACAAATGCTATGCCTTGGTTTCTCCATCTCTACGTAACAGTGGTACCTAATTAATTGATTGCTACAAACACCATGCAGTTATTTACGAAATGCTTCTCAGCAAACAACTTGAGGTAGGTATTTCAAATTACTTCTCAGAAAATACCTTTAAATGACCCTTAAATGCAAAGAACTATGTGCTTAGGTATTCTGTTAAATCCAGATTCATCCTGTGCCTCAGTTTCCCCTACAACTGTGCCTCAGTTTCCCCTAAGTGCTGAAAATATGACCTCCCTACTTAACAGAAATCCAGGGAAAATTAAGTCATTAACTTAATCACTTAGTAATTGCAAGTCCTTGGGCAGAAAGTCTTGGAGAATTATAGCCTTAACATTAGGTACTATGGAGAATTGAGGCAGAAGAGGCCCAGAATTCACACCAGAAGAAGATTTGGGGTTCATCATATCAGAACCAAAAAGATCTGAAGCCATTTTTGCACAGAGCAGCATCGTCTAGGAGCCATGAGGATGAATTACGCTCCACTTCCAGAGGAGAGGGAAGGGCTTTAGGCTGTTCCCTCTCATGCCATTTCTCATTCACAGTGAGAAGGGTAGGCTGCTACTGCTCTGCTGGAAACAGGGGCACCACACACACCTCTTTTCCAAAAGGAAATGCAAGAGTGAGAAGAGATGGACGGAGAAGGATGAAGGAAGGGCATATTTTCAGTTTTCATCAAAATTTCAGAAGTGGCAAAATTACTTTCCAGAAAAGGAGAATACTGGAGATATGTAAACTAAACGGGCTGCTCAAATGCCATATTTAAGTTCAACCAATCATATTATTAAGGGCCAGGAATTATCAGTTTGGGTTACAGAAGTGTGCAATTGGCCAGCTGCACTAAGTATGGGCTTTACCTTCCTGCAGTGCTTAGGTGGGGACAAAGGAAATCAAGGCATTGGAGGTGAAGTTCTGAAAGAGAGCAGAGAAACTTGTCCTCCCTCTTATTATTGCTATGAGGTCTCCAAGGCTGCAGACAGAGGACTCATCCTTGGAGAAGCCACAGTGTACATTATGGAAATAAACTGGAAGCACAGTTAAAGATTAGCACGTCTTTTTCCCTCCAGTTGCCATTGATGTGAATGAAGTCCATTCTTGCACTGGCAAAGGGAAAGAAAAGATGAGTTAATATCACCCTCCCTTCTCTAAATTTGCAGATTTGATGACTAACAGGCTACCATATTTCACTAAGAAAAAGGCCTGATGTTTACTTAAAAGCCCCAGAAGTATACAGAGAAAGTAATTTTCAAGGTCAGAGGGTTGTTTTGACATTTAAGAAATACTAAAACAGAATTTGGCTTTTAAATTTGTAAACCAGAACAACTTCCTGACCTGAGAGACAATCTGCCAAATTTCTAGCTGACCCCAGGCTCCTCAGCCTAAACCAGAATTATCAGATATATTGTGCTGTCTAGGTGCACACCTCTGATTTCAAAATTAAATTCTGATCAGCCTTAGAAGAACAGAGTTTCTGAGACGCCTTATAGCAGCAACACTCAGCCCTTGTCACAGTAACTGAAGAGGCTTTTTTTAATAACTGCTTTGGTAGAATTTTTTGCTTACTATTGGAGAATTCAATTGCTTAATATACACTAATAAAAAAAATAAGGGAAATAGAAACATTTCAGCACACAGAAACCAAAAATTTCCTTTTATTTTACACCAAGCCTTTGATCCTCCCACCAATCCTGTTGCAATACAAACCAATTTCATTTAATGTTACATCTGACGAGCCAGACTTCTGCGAGATTGCAACACTCTGCTAAATCCCTGGGCAAACTGTACACGGGCTGAGGGGAAGGTTCACAAATTCACAAATGGCATGTACATGCAGGTGGACCACGCAAACCTAGATAGCACAACCTTGCTGTGCCAGCTCAACAAAACTTTGGGCATATGTAGTATCAAAGGGTCATATGTCATATGTTGCTTAAGATGTGCAAGAGGTTGCATTGCTTCTTCTTGCAGCCTCTTTCTCTCACAACCCATCCTGCCTGCCTCCCTGGCTCATGTGTGCAAAGTGGGCTGTAAAATAGTAATTTTATTTTAAATGGAGGGGCTGTGCTTTCTGCTTTGCCTCTCACACCAAACCAGCCAAACCAATCTTGCTGTTTTAAATAGGCAAGAGAAACAAAATTTAATTGTGTTTTCTCTCTGCTTTTTTTTCAGTGACAGTCTGAGAACTTTCAGCCAAAACTGGCAACACCTTAAGATGCAGTCCTGCAAACGCAGCTGAGCTGAAGAGCAAAATCTTGATGGAGTGGAGTGGGAGCAAAGAGGATGCTGTGAAGTTTCTGCTGCTTCCTAAATGTATCCCATACAAACCCATGTTATTTAAATTATGCCAGTTCTTGTACGGACTGTAACAGGAAATACTTTCTAACACTCTTTACTAGATTTTTTTCTCCTACATCAATCATAGTTGAAATGTAATTGTAATAAATATTTTTGTTATTTGTTTGTTTGTTTGTTCGGGCTTTTTGTAAGTTCTGTGCATAATAGTTAGCAGGAAAGCAGAGAATTTGTCAGCTTGCAACGCTGTTATATCCAACTGACCTGGGCATCACAGGATGTACCTTTTTCTCTAGGAAAGCATTTATCTTCAACAGATTATCCTTTTAGTAGTCCTAAAAGGACTGGCTTCTACCTTTTGGTAGTTCTTCTCCTCTTTTCTCTATGCAGTCATCTCAGTGTATCATCCTCTAGCCAACAAATATTTAAAATTCATATAATCTAAAAGATGACTCAGAAAGCAAGAACTAATGAGTTCTGACAAAAAGATCCATGAACCTGGCACTTCCTGGTGCTCAGGATATTCACACACAAGGAGAGATACGCATAACAACACTGCTCAGCATTTGAATATTTTTGGGTAAAAGACTTCCGAAACACTTAAACACAATAATGGAGAAGTTTTGGATCAGATAATTATTTGTGAGGCTGAGGAAGCGATACTGCTAGCAAAATGAGAAGAGTGTCATTTCCTTCTAATGCCCAGTTAAAGGCTGGCTTAGCCTGTGATTCTGGTTTTGGCAGGAACACAAGGACAGCTTCTTGTGAGAACCACTGCAACACTAGACAGCTCAAAGTGGAAATGATAAAGGGAAAACAGAACTGAGGCCCTTCATGAGCAAAATGGTGAATATGTAGGGCACACAGCCAATACTTTCGAAAAGCTGAGAAAAGACTGATGACTCCTGCTTTTGCCATGGGAATCTGTGGAGTTAAGTGCTCCTACCTGACAAAAATTCAAGTTTTTCCTCATGTAAATTCATAGTTTAGGTGCAGAGATTAAATCTAACCAAATCTAGGGCTACTGCAAATGTGCCTGCAAAGATTGCAATGTCTCATGATTACCATTTCTCAAGGAGCTCAGATCAACTGTGTTGAGAAAATGAAATTATGTCCCCCTGAAAATATCAATACTAAATTCCTAATCTGAGGTTGCTACTGGAAATACGCATAATGCACAAGGCAGCACTGAATCTTTGCTCCCAGAATTGGTGATTCTGCCAAGTTAAAAAAGTGAAAGCCATAAAAGCCTGTTTAATTGGGAAAGTAAGACAATGGCGCTGTTAACATTGACAAGGAGTGGGCTTGTTAGGTTAGAAAAGCATCTCTACAAAATGTCTGCTAATATCTGAACTTCAAGAGGAATGGTATTCTGCTGAGCTGGGTCATGGTTGACACCATGAAGATGAAATTGAGGTACAACAACAGGACATGAAGTGATTTCCCTGCCATCAAGAGGGGGTTTTACAGCTGGGGTTAAAGTGAACAATTCATGTTCTTGGTCCCGTTAGCAAACCACAAGCTCATGTTGCTTTTACTACAAACAGATTTCCCTTCACCGTACTGTACTTTTCTTCTCCTATTTGTGTTATTTTTCACACACACCACCCTGAAAAAAAATTCAGTATGAAAGTAGAGCAGTTTCCTCCAATACAGTTCAACATCCAAACTAAGCAGCAGTAAAATCATATTTATTCAGGGACTGAGGTTTCAAACAGTAAAGTGATTGTTAGAGAGTTATAGACTGAACCATGCACTGAAAAAGATCCCAGAAGAGGTTTCTGGTGACAGCTCTCTCACCTTGACAGTCCTTGAGAACAGGGGGAGAGGGAGGAGTATATGCACACTTGAAATGGGGGTGATACTTGAATGCAGTCAAGCTCCACAATCACAGTAGCCAGAATTTGGCAGACTTTGCCTTTGGGAACAAAGTGTGGAGACAGAAAGAAGGAAGCTGGGTACCTGAGCCCAGCCCATGTGTGTGAGAGAGGCTCCTCACCTACAAGCTGGGTGTGCCTGAAGCAGGAGTCAGCGACAGAGAGAAGCCAGGAGCTCCCTGATGCCAACTGCGCTCCCACACTGCCAGGCTGAGCGATCCAAAGGCACGGGTGCTAAATGTGGTCTTCTCTTTCTGTGCAGACTCCGGCAAACCCTCTACCTTTCTCTATGTCTTTGTTTTCCTGTTTGAATATGAGGTATTCCAATGAAATATAAATATTAATGTTTGGTTAGCACTCAGCTACAAAGCTTAGTTCCTTAAAGTCTAGTACAGATCTTTGAAATCCTTGAAAAACTACATAAATATGAATCCTTTTATTTTTATAGCATTACATTAATGACTGTACAGTGGAAGTTGATGAATTAAATAATCTCTGTCTATATTTGCTCACACCTTTGTGAAACTGTTACCTTTTCAGCTGCTATTTCTCATGCCTTGCCTCAATTCAGAAATGTCATTTTTGGTAAAGTTTTGCAAAAACCCATTCAGCTGCTTTTGAGTCATCCAAGTATGTAAAAAACAGTTTCCAGCTGTTAAGTTTTCCATAAGCCTTTTTTTCTCAAACATGCTTGTATAATTATAACACAGCTTTGTTTTAAAACATCTAACTTGACACGTACATAATCCTGAAAGAGAAGTAGGAGCACCGACATGTTTGAAACCATTTGGTTTTGGAATAACAAGGTTTTTACCACGTTAACATATCTTTATTTTCTTAAATATTCTTCCAGACGCTGAGCTACACTTTTCTAACTGTAGACAGCCAATTGTGTAAATGGCGAGTAAAAAAAGAGAAAAAAAAAAGGATAAAAAGAAGATACTACTCTTTCAATCTGTGACTGACCTGTAGCAGGAAGACGAGGGGACAGTTTTAATTACTGCATATCTGCATTTTGGTATAGAATGGCATCAAATCAGACTGCAAGTGATTCCTCATTTATATTCTTCCTACATAGAAAAGCACTGACCTGAAACCAAGCAGTGAAGAAGCAGCCATTTCAAGGAATCACAGACTGGGTACGTTGGAAGGGGGCACAATGGATCATCAGCCTCCCTGCTCAAGCCAGGTAATCCCAGAGCACATGGCACAGGGTTGTGTCTAGACAGGACTGGAATGTCTCCAGTGAGGGAGACTCCACAACATCTCTGGGCAACCTGTTCCAGTACTCAGTCACCTTCACAGTAAGAAGTTATTCCTCACGTTCAGGTGGAACTTCCTGTGCATCAGTTTCCACTTGTTGTCTCTTGTCCTATTGCTCAGCAGCACTGAGCAGAGCCTGGCTCCATCCCCCTGACACCCTCCCTTCAGATACTCTCAGACATTGGTGAGATCCCCTCTCAGTTGTCTCTTCTGGAGGCTAAACAGGCCCAGCTCCCTCAGCCTTTCCTAAGAGGGATGCTCCAGTCCCTTAATCATCTTTGTCATTCTCTGCTGGACCGGCTCCAGGAGCTCCATATCCCTCCTGTACTGAGGAGCCCAGAACTGGACAGAGCACTCCAGATGTGCCTGACCAGGACAGAGTACAGGGGCAAGATCACCTGCCTCGATCTGCTGGCAACTCTCTTCCTGATGCACCCAGGATCCCATTGGCCTTCTTGGCCACAAGGACACACTGCTGTACTTATATACCTTTATAAGATTCCCTCTCAGCTGTCTCTTCCCAAGGCTGAACAGGCCCAGCTCCCTCAACCTTTCCACGTAAGAGGGATGCTCCAGTTCACTAATCATCTTTTGATCCCACTTGATTTAATCTGGAATATTTCAGGTTCTGATGTCTTAGGGAAATAAGTGTTGGTTTTGAGAATATTAATGATGGCTGAAACAGCAGCTGTAGTCTGAGGGATTATTGGATTACATGGGTTTCACTCAGAACTGTTTTTTTATATGACAATATAAAGGCATATGCAGCTTTTGTGCCTTGCATGAGCTACCGGCCTCAGCATGAATTCTTCTGTCAGACTGGAGGAATTCTTTCTAAAGAGAAAAAAATAAAGTCACTGCATGTGTAAGTTTTTAAATGGGTCTCAACTATGATGATTTGTATAGACAAGAGACTTCATAGTTGTTTCTTATTCAAAGTGTCTCCTGCTCCTGTCTTTCCTGGGACATATCCTCCTGCCATGCAGGTGTGAGTCCACAGAAACCACCAGTGTCAGTGACAACAATGAATCTGAGAAGACAGCCTGACTCATCTGGAAGCAAAAGATACAACTCTGGCAAATGTGTGTGTGTGTGTGTGTGCATACACTCTTCCTTACCTTACACTGCTTATGCTTTTTCCAGTACTCCTATAAATCAGTTGTATGCCCACTACTTGGAGAGGTTTCCTGAATGTGTTTCAAACCACATCAAACATACAAGTGGTGCTCAACAAACAAATGTCACCGGAATACAATTACAGGGAAAGAACCTCAAGCAGCTCCTCTCCTTGGCCCTGTCTTCTCTCTGTACTGTCCTGGAAAGCCAAGGGATCAGTAAGAGACCCTATGCAAGGGGCAGAGGCAAGGTTGCTTGGGGAACCTTCACTCTAAATTTCCTGAGTTTAGGGAGATTAACATCACAGTTGTCACATCCATTAGTGTACTTTTTTGTGCATACAGAACATGGTCCAGGCAAGTATTGTTCCTACAGGAAAAGATATACTACTGGGTAAATCAGTGTCTGTGAACACTTTGGCAGCTCTAAGTTACATTGTTCAGTGCTAATCAATGCTACTGGATTTTGAAACCCACCAGTATAACAGTGAAGTGGAAAAAGCCATACAAAAGGTCCAAACAAACTCCAAGTTACACTTTATGCTCTGGTATTCTGAGTTTCAGTGCTGAGACAAAAGAAGAGTAAGAGTTTGCCATTTGCTAGTTGTTAATAATCAAGAGATCTGCCAGACACACTCTTTGAGGGCTCTGTCTGTCTGGACCAGGTAGATGCTGCAATACACAAAGAACTTCACACACAGAGAAAGAAAGAGTGTTCATGGACAATGATGCAGCGTTCTTAATTAAGATTTTCATTACTGATACATACATTAAGGTTTTTCTAATGCAAGTGCCCAAGCACTCTAATGTGCAGGTAGGTGTCTCTGATTCTATCTCTAGAAAACCTTTTGTACATCATTGCAAACATTCACCAGCCAAGGCTCAAAATCAGCCCACCTGCCCTTTGCTATAATGACAATGAAAAATAAAAAATGATGTTTTACTTATCTGCCAGATGAGAACTTAGCTTTTTGCAGTCATCAGAATAAATAGGCTTTTGCAAGGCTGTACTACAGTGAATTGAAACTGATTCTGATCTCACTTACACCTGTTTGATGTTGATGTAACATCAGGAGCTTTAATAGCATGAGTGCAGCAAATGTTGAAGGAAAAAATAATGGAAAAGACATGTAAGTAAATGGAAAACGGGATGAAACAAAACATGAGTTTTCCAAAGGTAGTTTGTAGTAGACTAACCTGATAACTTTCTTTGATAAGATAACTGATTATCCAGCCAAACGAAAAGCAGTAAATTTAATTTATAAGTAGAGCATTTGATACAGTATCACAAGGGAAATGATGAATTTAGATCCAGATTTGCAAAAGGACTGTAAGGTGAGCAACTGCTTACCTGAAGGGGAGATTGAGCAGTGGTGAAGAAAGAATTATTGGGCAAGGTGAAGGCTGTATTTCTACAATTGTTTAGTTAAATAAAATAGCCTTTTCTATCTAATGAGATTTGGGTGGAGCAGGTAACATTTCTTTACAAGACCCCTCAAAGGGAGGAGGAATAGATTAGGAAAAAGTGGAGGCATTCTTAACAGCTATAAAACGATCAATCAACACCAACAGATTGCTCATTAACAATACTTAGTTCTCATTCACCTGTAATGTTCAAATGTTATTTCTCTGTCTCAGTTCTTTGGGATGTTCAGAGATGCTGCAACTCTCTCAGCAGTTACTTGTACAGTTTAATTAAATATCTAGTTCAGTTTCGTGCTTTTAAAATATTCTTATTCCCAGAACAGGATGCCCGTTCATCTATAAAATCTTGCTGAATGCCTTTGAATGCTGGACCCTGCCTACCAAGAAAGCTGCTGGAGTAAGACGTGGAGGAGAAATACTCGGTGATCAGAAGTAATTACAGAAGCATTGCTTCTCCCTGAACACACTACGTGCTTGTCTAAATCCAGTCAGGCTACGACACTTTGTAAATTCCCGCAACAGGAAAAACTGGGCTGCCCGCTAGGAGAGTGGCAATGTTACACCGGCACAAGCCAGGATGGAAGGTGAAGACATTGTCACAGAAGTCACAGTAGCAACATGAGATCAAATTGCAGGCTCCACAATAAAAGATCTGCCAAACCATTCTCAACAAGTTGAGAAAAAACAGGATTTTTGACAATCTTCCCTGAGGCATGTCTCAGTCTGCAGGTATTTGAACGACTAAAATTGCTACCTTGCCATTAAAGTTCACTGGAAGAGAAGCTGCATTTTTGTTTTAGCCTTCTGTGGCAGAATTTAAGTATTTAATGTCATAACTGGACCACGCACAGGCATTCACACAAGAAATTTGCCCTAAACTCCAAAACGTAAAAGATTTTTAAATGCAAAACCTGAAAAACCGTGTCTGAACATCTTTACTCTTCAGAGCTGGTTACATGCTGATCACACATAGTAGTTCTCCTTCACAACCTTCAGTGCATATTGCAGAGCATCCAGAACGTTACACATTATTTTTTGTCTTTTATGTAGAAGTGGATTTACTGCAAAAATTGAAAAGCAATTAATCTCTTTACAGACATCCAGGATAAGTGAACACGGAAAAATATGAAATTTAAATACACACCCAGATCCAAATGTTGCAACTGATCCTTACTTTGGTGATTGGGTGAAGCAAGAATACTTATAAATTGGATGCTATTTGAAGTTGGAATTTCAATTTTGTCCTTGAAAAATCAAGCTGTTTAGACTATGCTTAAGAAGCTAAAACATTAGAAAACACCTTTCAGAAAACTGATACAGCTATTCTATGAAACTTAAAACTCAGTATGGTGGAATGGGAGAGAGAAAGATCTATTCAGATCCAAAAGTGTTTGCTTTTGGTGGTGCGCAAAAATCTAATATTTTGGGCATGCAAACACGTGAAATGAAAATATTAGCTGGGGGGCGGAATTTGTGAACCATATGCAGCATGATATTATCCAAAATGATGGAAAGTTTCAGCAGTGAACAAGAACTTCAGAGGAAAGAATCATTATTTCTCCATACACTGTGATCTTTTACGACTAAGAGTTTCCATTCCCACCAGGAGGCAGAACAGCCTTCATGAAGCCTAAAGACTACTCACGTGTTTTGACATGTGCACATCTGTAATGGCACACAAATAAACTACGTGGGAAATGATTTGCTTCTTTTCTAGTGGGAGTGGCAGAGAGGAAAAGGAGATGGAGGGAATCCTCTTACAAGCTCATTTTCCGTTGTGGTGTCTCACACATAGGACATTCAGCATGAACATGGGCACGTGGGCAGGCATTTGGACCTCCCTGGGTATTCATATCTTGGTGCCAGCTTCAATAGACAAATCTATGATGTCTTGACCAAAAGGTGACTTTGGGGAACATCCTATTTCTGGATGTTGTGTTTTACAACAACCACTTCTCCAGCACAACCTGTTCTTGGTACCATTTTTACCCTGTATCTGGTGCACACATTTGATGGAGGCAGATACACAACATGATGCTAAAGCAGGGTGCATCAAAGAGGATTTCTGCACTAGGAGAAGGACTCACAATAAAGCTCAGAAAAGAAAAAGACATTTGGTGATACAGCTGTAGAATAGCAATGTGCTTCCCAAAGTTGAAAGATAATTTACCATAACTACAAAGGGAATATTCTGAAAAACTCTGCTGCGCTCTGTAGTTGTTACCATTTTGCACAGTGATTTTGACCTAACAAACTGGTCTGTCTTAATATTTTGATGGTTGGCGTTCAAAATGCTGTAGGAAATGCTGCTACTGCTTTGGAAAGGTGGTCTTTCCCATCCAAATATATTAAATTATGACAGTGTGAGGTAAAAGTGCATTAACAACTCTATTTTCTCTCTGTCTCCTTCTTTTTTCAAGTTAAACCTAAAATATTAAGCTCCTACAACTGTCTAGTTAAAGTCCATTTTTTTTCTGTTGTACTCTGTAATATTTCGAAAAAAGCTAATACTCAATACATTATGTTACACTAAGTAAATGAAAAATAAGTCAGAACAAAGAGATTACTAGTATGCATAATGGCAGAAAGGTGTGACATTTTCAGCTGCCATGCTGGCCAATCTAGAGTTCAACCTCATCCAGCACCAGTGGATATATTGTAGGTATTGCAGTTAGAAGGCAGGTTGCACACATGCCTCTAGTATTACTTGCTAAACAATTTGAATGTCAACACAAACTAATGCTTGAATGAAAAACTGGGGCCAAATTTTCCCCCTTTTTGTAAATCTGTCTACATCTTGAGTTTTCTGGATATTTGGTCTATTTTTATGACAGATGTTTTAAAACCAACCTGTGAATTTCAACAGATTTGTTTTAAATAATAAGGTTTTTTTTCCAATGCACATCTATTGCTTGAGTTTATTTGACGGCTACAACTTCATATAAAGAATAAAGCTCAAAATTGTGGTGCTGCTCAAGAACATTTATCCCAAGGTGTACTCTCAGTTCTATGGTTTCATTTCTATAAATACAACAGAGTAGAATTTCAGCTCTGCTGCCATTTTGAGGCTGTTTCACCATTTCTCTCATTTGCCTCTGCCCATGTTGTTTTCTTTTTTTGGAACATTCCCTTCCTTCAGGAGACACATAACAGCTGGGGAAGAAAATATTACTTTCCTGTCTCAGATTGCTGTTTAGGTGACCATTCCCTTCCTAAACCTCCTTATTTTCAGAAGCAGATCAACTGAATCTTCTAGATAATTTGCATGTCTATTTATTACATTAATTATGATAATTCTTGAAAAATGCTAAGTCTTGAAAGCTGTTGTAAACATAAGGCTTATTACATGTAGACTTTTTTGGCATTTTGCAAATGTTCATTTCTGATTCATGAATAAGCTTGACCTGGAGGTTATTATCCTCTTCTCAAGTAAGAGAGAGCTTAAGAAACCTGAGAAGAGAAAAGATGCTTCCTTCCTGTTCCTGATGTAGCAATCACTGTTGTTGTTCCTCATCTGCAAAACAACATTAAGCACAGAAGCAGATAAAGGGATTCAGAGGGGGCTAATTAGTTGCTGTTTCATGATAATGGTTCAGAGTGGTAACAGATGACAGTTTGGTGGTGAAGAAGTACCAAAGCAGGGACATATACACAGATATCAAAGACTATTTGAGCATCATCATGTTTGATAAAGTCAATGCGGATTCTCAGAAAGTGGCTACTGGCAGGCTGGAATACTGCTGGGTGTCTTTTGACACACAAATCACTGAGCATATGATGGATGGTTCTCATAACCATGATGAGATCAGTAAGATGCCTCTCAGCTTCCCTTAGGTCATCATTACTTGACCAAATATGTCTTCATGAAGCTGGGGAATAAATGGCACTTTTTGGCACTTTTTCCCTTCTATTCTTTTTCTTTTTTCTTCTTTTTTTTTTCTTCCTTTTTTAAACTAGGATGTCAAGAAACAAGAATTAGAATTTGTGCTCAGTCTGATAGGAATGATGCTGGAGCTCAGTACAACCCGGTTACATCAGAAAACTCTTTAAACATGAAATCTATTTAAACACATTTAAACAAGATGGACAGTTCTCCATGGAATTAGGTTAACATGTCCTGCAACTTCCTTGTATCTGTATGACTTTGGTGCACTTCTGATTTGCACTTACCAACGCTAACAGCAGATAACTCTTCAATATTGTATGGGTTCCATCTGAACAGGTAGTGCTCTGGAAGTTAAAGAAGTGTCCTGCTGTAGCTATTTATCCTAGTGTAGTTATTTATCCTACCGTAAAGCACCTTAGTAATGCTGATACTGCTACAGGCTGGTTGGAAGACTTCCTCCACGAAAAGAATGATTTTGACACAGAATACACCTGTGTATCTCAAAGTCCGGAGGACATTCAAGGGGGGCAGAGATTAACTGTATTCCTCTTAAGTGGGAATAGAGTTCGGAGGAGAGATATATGAAATCCTTCCACCTCCAAAACCCTGATGCCATATAATTAGGCAGATGTGTGGTAACATCTGGGAGAAGGATGAAGACTGAATCATCAGCAAGTTGTGGGAAGGGATATGAAAGGAGAGCCCAGTGCTGGACACTGAGACAGAGGGCAGAACAAATCAGTTACCTAGATCAGAAACGTCCTTATCAGGTACCATTAACAGCTTCCAATGTAAAAATGTCCCATTTACCAAATTTCTGTTACCAAAAAGAACCCAGACTATCAGTGGCCTGAAGGACCTGCCTTCCAGAGAGAAAGGGGAGAGCCAGTACAGAACAAAAAATGCCTGAAATATAGTTGGGCTCCTATGGAGCTTGCTAATTTAGGAGTGGAGGAGCACCAAGAAGCCCTTCTTGGCTGTGGAATAAGCCTAACTTAAAGAAGCAAGAGAGCACGTGATTCTAATCCTGCAAGTCAAGAAACAAAGGCAGACAGATGGAAAACAACAAATGCATGGTCACACAGCAAACCGCTGTTGAAGAGGGATTTCAGCTTCAGGTTTCCACATGCCTAGCCATCGTGAGGCCAGCTTGCTGCTTCCACCTACCTGCCTTGCCCCGCAGAGGTAGAAAAATATTAAACTGGTGCCTTTGTGCAAGTGTTGAAGGCACATGGTGTCTGCCACAGACATAAATGGTTTTGCCACTGCTGTGGGAAGCGTTAATGCAAGCGGTGTTAACGCTTCCCGTCCCTGAGTATCATTAATGCTTTTTATTGATATTATGAAGTTCTGCAACAAAAGTAATAGGATTTGTCAGGGGCTGTTATAAACTGCCCCTGCTGGATAAATACATAATACATGATGGCAAAGGTCTGATGGACCTTTAATCAATTGCCTTTCTGAGTCAAATAAATGTCACATTAGGCATAAGCCATATTGCAGTCTGTGGGCGCCTCTGCTCCCCTCGTCTCGCAGGCCTGACACTGCCACGGGCAGCTATGGACACGCACAGGCTCCTACTTATTTGTAGCAAATATATCAGAGCAAAACTGGAGCAGCAGGCTGTAAATTACAGATTTGGGACACCTCATAATGGAAGGCAAAGGAGAACGGAAAGAAATATGGGGACACCATAGGCATGATAGGTCAACTCAAATACGTCTCCTTGGGAGCTGGCATTGTCACACCTTCTGCAGCCACTGCAGCAAATCTCATCTTTTTGCCCACAGGATGGGGGAGAAGGCACTGTGCCATCTCCTTCTGCACGGCAAAAGTAGTGGGTCAACTTGAAATGTTAAAGGCACATATTTTAGGTCTAGTATCAGGAAAAGAAAGCTCTTTCGTGGTTTCAGCAAGCACCTTGAAAAAAATATGAATGTCCATTTGCACTTTTGCATCCCTTTAAAGAAATTCCAACAATCAAAACACAAGTTGAACATAAATCTACAGATTTGCAGGTTTAATTCCTCTCCCAAATATGAAAGAACTATTTCTCTTACTTGTTTTTTTTTTTTTTTAATTCCAGGCAGAACTTTAACAGTCATCTACTTTTCTCTCTGAACAGGTAGGAGACATGAATTTAAATTGCAAAGTGGAGATCTGAAGTAACACAACGTCTAGGTATATTTGGACGTGGAGTTCTAAACCTAAATTTAAAAGCCCTCCTTATTTTTGGCATTCACTAAATAGTTTCAGCTTGGACATCCCAAAACAGTGGCTTAAAATGCTGGTGGACATTTGGAAAACTTTGGCCTGTCTTTACTTAACTATAGTAAATATTATGAAGTGGTAGTGCTATATTTCCCTTTATATTTCAAGAAGAAGAGTCGTTGTTTCAAAAGCACTAGATTTCACTGCCAATATGCATGAAGGAATGTCAGAAAAATGTGACTTTTTGTTCCAAATGTGCAAAACCATTGTGTGTCAGAACCTGACAAAATTAAAACTCAGTGATAACAAACAAACACTCCCAAAGGCTCCATCCTTTATTCCCCTCAAAATGGAAAAAAACCAAAACTTAAACCATGAAAAAATTAATTCTTCCTGTTCTGGGTCTTGAAAACCCAGTCATCTGGATAAACATAGTATTTTCTTCAGTTAAAAAGGTCAGCGAATCACCAACCTATATAGCAGCAGCCAAACTCAAGTGAATGTGACTAGGTAAGAAAAGAACCCTGCGTAACACCTTCCAAAGAAATCGCTGACAGATTTTTAATCCTGATACTGTTGGATGTCAATAAGAATACAGCACATTTAGCCTACTCAGATAAGAAGAGCAGCTCAGAGAGCAGTCAGGACTGGGTAAGGAACGGCCCCACACCACAGGGTCAAACTTCAGCATGGACAGGTTGCAATGCTGGTCAACTGTTTTCTGAACTTGTTTTGCACTTTCACAGCACAGAGTACTTTACATCTCATTCTGAACTAGAACACGACTGCATAATGTCCATCAGAACATGTATATCCCCACATATAAACAGAAATCTTCCATACTGTCATCCAGAAATGCACAGAGAAATTCCAGATCCATCCATCCATCAATCAATCAATCAATCAATCAATCAATCACACAATGTCACTGAATGAAAATCTGAGTCCCATAAGGTGACACTGCATTAAAACCTTGGACTGCATTAGAATAAAAATTCAGTATTGAGTCCTGTGGCCATGGGAAGCAACAGAGGCCCCCAGCTGACTTCGAAGGACCTTGAAGAAAAGGCACAACTTGTATCAATGAAAAGTATAAAATGTTATAAATGCTTACACAAGAGACAAGGAAAGGTTCCTCCAGTGAAAGGCCACAAACTGATTGTGAGTGATCTGAGGAGAAAAGAGAGAAACAAAAAAGGAAATCAAGTTGTTAATAAACACACTAAATGATACCAATGTAACAATGTAAAACAGGATCAAGGAGACTTACAGATGGTGGCAATTCCCACAGGAGAGGAAAAAAAAAAGTTTTAAATTCACAAACAACATAGATCTTGAATGTTTTGAATCTACCTGACCCAGAACTATGTAGCTGAGGAAACTGGTAATGGCTGAGGAGCTTTTCAGTCCTGGGATAATTCCAGACCAGCAGAGACTAAATATCCTCTGGTGGCTGTTCAACAGTCTCCGTGAAATAGGCTTGTGGCTCCTATGGACAAATGCTCTTATCACAAAAACACTGCCAGATTTGAACGGCATCCTTCTTAGCAGTCATGCCAGATGATACAGGACTCTGAAACAGAACTTGCCTTCTTCATCCTGACCTTCACAGAAGAGGGGTTAGGCTTATTATTAGGGCTGAGAATGCTTACATTACAGCTGATAGCTGCGCCGAAAAATTGTGTTGTCTTAGTTCCTTCTGTCAACACAGTATCTTTTGAACTTGATTGATTTGTTACCCTGAGACCCCTAAGAAAAAAACGACTGCATGAAAGTGGAATGGCTAAAGGTTTGCAAACTTCTGGTAGACTACAGGTCTATTTTGGACTATCTAAGCTTTATTGCCAACATATTTATTTCCATATTTATTTCCAAAACATAATAACCTGGGATGAAGCAATAAACAAAATTAATCAAAGCCTGATGCTCTGAATTGTAACAAGAAGACACACTCCTGTTGGACACAGAAAACAAAGGCAGATGCTCCCCAAATGTTCAAAGCTACAAATCAGTCCTGACTCCCCTTCCCTTTGCCAAGCTAAAAAAACAATTGGGTAGTCAGGCCAGACAGTGCTCTCCAGAAGATTGTTATCAGGGGACCAGGAGCACAGTGGAAAATGACCATGGGATCCTTGTGGTGTACTCCAGGACTTAAGATATGGCCCTCAACTTCTGCTTCCTGTCTAGTTACAGGGAGAGATTAGCTGTCATTCCTCAAGGCAATTTAAAAAACTCCATGAAATACAAATCTGAGTTAAGAGGGTGAAGGGAAAGAGGAGCTGCCACAGGAGAGAGAGGGAAAGCAGGCATAAAATCTGTTCAGAGTTGTAGCTACTGTTTGTGGGAATTATGGTCCTGGTCGAGTGTGAGAGAAAGCCTGTGTACAAATCCAGTGCTTGGTTTGCAAAGGAGGTGGAGGAAATACAGCAAAGAGCAGAGACAATCCTAAAAACTGCAGGGCAGGAAACAAGATGCTTATAGCATCTTTTAGACAGGCCACCCAGAGAGACCCTCTTAACAGCGAATTTCTCTTTAAAGGAGCTGACTGTTCCCACATGTAAGAAGGATTTGCATGAGACAGAAGACAGGATGGATATTGCCCAGACTGAAAAGCTGAAATAACATAAAATGAAAGGAAGGGCAAGATCAAGCTGGGGGAGAGAAGGTCACTATCTTGCTTTCAAGAATCCATTATTCTAATGAACTGTTACGGGGAAGTTTTCCTGGTGGAGAAAAATCTCCTTTCCTAACATACCCGTTATTTTCCTCTTACATTTCTCCTTAAGACTTAACCATGGAAGTCTATGGACTCATCTGTAATAGATGATAGTGAAGCATTGTTAGGGGCTGGTAGTTGGCTAGTATTTCTTTCAGAGTTTTGGGCATAAGGGACAGTGAGCTGCAAACCAAAGAAGAACCTGAGACAAGAGGTCTGAGTCAAAGAATGTGCCTTGGAGTCCCAGAGTTTAAAAAAAAAAAAAAAAAAAAAGGAAAAAAAAAAGGGGGAGGCATCCAGTTTGGGAAAAAAAACACAGAATGGAAAATTTTAGGCTGAGGTTAGAGTTTGGCTCTGTTATAAGCAACAAAAAACAAGGTCTCTTAAGGGAAAGCTTCAAGCAATTTTGACAACACGGATGCCAAAGAATTCTACAAATTATGGCCTGAGATTCTGGAGGTGCTGAGTAATGACTTACACCAACATTACCAACAAATTTGCTCTAAGAAGTGAATAAGGTTGTCCTGCCTAATTAAAACTGTAGGGTAATTATAGACAGGCACGATATACTAGAAGCTGCAAACTAGACTCCGGCAAAATCACCAGCATGGAAAGACCATACTTTTTAAAATTATTGCAACTGGTCTGGACACTTGATTACCAGTTTTGTTCAAAAGAAAATATATGAAAACAAAACTTTCCCTGTAAAGTACTGGAAAAACAAGATGTGTCTGAGGAGGCTATGATTCATTCCAGGTTAGATAACTGCAGAACACGTATGCGGGAGAGAAATGGGCCAAATCCTGTTCTCACTGCCCTGTGCAATCATGCTGACTTAATTGAAACCACGAGCAGAACCCAAACCACTAAAATGCTGGGGTGAAATTTCTTATCATATGGCAATGTTGGTCACTAGAGACATTTAACCTAATTACATTAGATTAAAAAAGCAGATTTCTTCAAGATGTATTATTACATAACAACAGAAGAAAATAAAGTTGAAGAAAGCTGACCATTTCCCCCACGTCTCTATGTTATAAACGAAATAGTTACCTGTCTCTATTTATGTCGCTTGTTTTCAAGCCATTATGGCTCTGTTTGGTGGAATGGACAAATGGAATCCATTTTTTTTTTACACTGAATTTTTTTTTACATAATCTTTTTTTACATGATCTTTTTTTACGTTGAATTCCTAGTGTTAATTAATCATTATTACTTGGAAGATGTTTTGGCCATTCAACAGAATAGCCAAGGGCTAATCTTAAACCTGTCCTTGCTTCATTGTGGTCAGATTCTCCTTCTTTTCTTTCTTTCCTACATGAATAAATTCCATTTAAATCACAAAGACTAAGAGACAAGCAAGGTCTACATGTTAAGGCTATTTAGAAAGCTAGTCCCCCCAAGTTTAATGAGAATAAGATTTGTAAACACTGAAGAATTTCTATTTATGGGAGGTTAAGATGGTAAAAACCAGTGGTACGAGTTACATTATATAAGCAGATAATAGATTTATGAGGCTAACTAGAATTTTCAAAAGTGACTGAGGCATTCATGTTGAAGCCCATTGGAAGTCAGTAAAATTTTGGCTGTAAGTCATGATGAAATATATTACCTTTGTTAGCTTAAGCATTGCTTCCTTTCAACACTAACATCTTAGGTGCCAAAGTAATTTCTGCAACTGGCATTCAGTTGCTTCTTACACTTTATTTGCTAAGTGGCTTGAGTTAACCTGCTTCAAGTGCCTTCTTAGCAGTAAATTGGAACAGCAATTCTGCTCCATTTTTGCAAAGTGATTTAGGATCTCTCTGATGTAATGCACTACACCAAGGTGAGCATTGTTACTCCTTTAGCCCCAGACTGCGAAGAAGCAGGCTTGAAGAACTGACAACAAATTTAGATAATCATAAAATGACTGTTTTTGCCTCAAAGCACTTTCACCCTTTACTGATACAGAACCGGTGAGGGGCATAGCTTTATCATGTGTAATATACTCGGTGAATTGGATTTAAGATCCAGAGTTTTGTCTCTCCTCCCCTTCTGGGTGCACTACACCTGCTCAGTATGAAAACTAAAATTTAATCCCAGTGGAAGATAAAGAAAATCATTTACTCGAGAATTCCTCAGTTCAGAGGGGGCCAAAAGGTGCCAGTGCCATGCTGGGGGGAAAGAGCAGACTGGGCTGAAATTCAGTGGGGCCCTTTAAATGATGTGGGCAAAGAGACTGCACTGCATCTCTGACTCAGCAGAGACAGATTACAGCAAAATTAAATTGAGGATTTTAGTGGATATAATTGTTGTTTTTATATATTAATGAATAACAATAATACGTGATTCTAAACTGAATACCAGGTTTGACATTTAATCTGAGCGCTTATACCATCCATAAATGTTCATAAACGTCACACGACCCCTACCCTTTGATTGAATTACAATCTAGTATGCAATTTAGGAAACATGGATTAATCTACATAGATTTATATTTCTGCAGGTTACACAGTTATTTGTTGATTTATATCCTTTTTCCCTAAGTGTCCTTTCCATCGGGAATCCAGGAACATACATGCAAATCTTTAATAGGAGAGCAGCTCAAAATCTGATGACTAGCAGCAGATGGAAACTTGGTTCAGTGAAATCTATACTAATTATCATCTGCTTTTTGAAGTCACCTCTGCTAATGGCCAGCAAAATCTTAGTCCCTGTGATATCTTCTATTACCTTCACATTACTTGTTACTACAGCCAGCAATCACCTAACATGTTTCTTGGCAATGCTGTGCAATTAAATCGCCTTTCAATCAGCTTGCTGAGGAATCCAGAGATGGAAACTGCTTTCATATTAGGAGTTAATTACAAGAATGCAGAGGAAAGCAGTCAAATGTTATGTTAGCATACCAGAAGTATGACAACACCGTAGCCACAGATGTCACATGCGAGGTAAGGGGCCACATCAGGAAAAGCCATGTGGCAATGGAGAGAGGAAAATGACCTTCAAGTTTTCCCTTTTTTTTTTTTCTCCCTTAGGTCATGCTACTTGAAGTGACCACCTCCTTTAGCAGTCAAAATATCTGGAATTTCAGTGACCTGTATTAACAGGCTTCACTGCTCAATGGGTCTGCTTGGGGAGTGATAATGACACCTGCTCAAGCAGTGTGTCACAGCACACCCGTGGTCCAAAAGGCACATCAGAGAAAAAGCAGTTCAGCAGATCTCGACCCCTGCACGGGCCCAATCCTTTTGAAATCAAGCAAGTCTTTGCAAAGGGCTAACAGGGCACATTCCTTTTCTTCCTCTGCATCTTCACCTCCGTGTGCCTACCAGAAGAGGAATCTCCACAGCCCAGCCCTTGTCCTCATGGCCTCCTTCATTCGCACAAGACTGAGGAGAAGGGCTGGCTACTCTGTTCAGTAAGACAGGAAATGAACATCACTCAGTCGAGCTAGTGCTTGGAAAGGGATGAACTGAGGAGATGGTTTTACATCTGACTGCTCATGGCAGGGAGGGAGAAAGCTCATATGGGAGAGGACACTGCAAATACAGCTTGAGAGCCAGTTGTACGGCTGTGTATAAACCCTTCGTCTACAATACTGGAGAATCAAAATAAAAAGATCTTTAGGACAGGACAGGAAGTTTTTCTATGTACATTAGAATTAGCACATCTGTATGCATCGCCACACATATATGTATTTTTGTTATGCATCATGAAAGAATTTGAAAAAAAAATCTACTCAACTACAGCTGCATATACTTTTTTTAAATAAACAGCCAAACTGTGGTTCTGTAAAGAATGCAGTGATGACTTGACAACAATTTTGAACCAAATTTTATTGACAATATTTCCATTACTCTTTTTCCAAAGACAGAGTTTTTTTAGAAGCTATAGTAGACCAAAGATAATAGAAAAGGTAACTGACTGATTCCTCTCTCAGATTTGATGACAGAATGCCTTGCAGTCTACCTTAACACATACTGTAAAGGAATTATGACACAGCTCGAGTTTACATTTTCTTTTCACTGGTGTATTTAATGTCAATAATATATTTAATAGCATTGTTAAATTTGGGCTGTTAAGTGTAGTAAAAGGAATTCTTTTAAATTTTCTTTTGTAATTAAGAATGGTTAAAATTTTAGCCTTGTCTTTTTCTCATTGAGAAATATGTACTGGGAAACGTAGACTTTAAATGAGCATTATACATGCTCACACACAGAGAAATGCTTTTATAAACCAGAGAACTTCACAGACCCACAACTAGAAAACACAAAATACAAATCTTAATGGAATAGATTTTTTCAGCACACTCTACTTGCCAGGAAGGCTGGATAATATGTTTTGATAAGACAAAAGAAATTAATCCAATCCAAATTTGGACTTTCATGTATATGTAAGCCAGTTCAAAAAGACATCAAGCTGACTTATTCCACAGGTAACTCAGCCCAAAATAAGTCCTAACAGCTGTTCTCAGTGAAAACAATGAGACAGATGAAACAAGAACAGTAATCTCTTGCATCTGCAAACTGAACTCTAATTAACATCCATTGGAGGTCTCTTGCTCTCTAAGAAGAACTTCAGTCAAGAAAAGTCTCTATACAAAGCACCTCAGAGGAAAACATCTTTAAAAGAAGAGCAGGAGAGCTCTCTGGAAGCAACAGCACATTACAGCTTCAGCAGCAGTTACTTTAAGGGGCTCAGGGTGAGGGCAAAGCTAGCAAAAAGTGAGGAAGAAGAAAGGTTAAATACATTCTTGTTTTATAATGTAAATGTAGCATTTTGAGCATGGATCTTGACTTAAAAGATGGCCTGGAATAATACTGCTTTTATCTTTCTGTAACTCTAACCACTGACTGCATCTTTGAGGGATTTGTTACAGTAAGTGAAACCAGGGCATCTTGTTGGCAGGTGCTCGGCCAGCGCAGCCTCCAGCTCAGCCCGCTGGCAGAAGGAGGCTGCCCAGCACCGCCTCCCAGAGCCACAGCACTGCCCTGTACCTGATGCCACCACCACCCTGGACAAGGAAGTCACTGCTAGGGGACTAATTCTGGGAACAGAATACCTGGGAAGGGGTGGCCACTGCCCAAATAAGTCCCAGTGCCCGCTTCTGACTGCCCAAGGGGGCTGTGCTGCAGGTCAGCTTCACTGCTCTGGTGGCAGCTGCTACCTGCTCCTGTCTGTAATCTTTCCCAGGCTCCTGATCCCCTTCTCCCTCACTCTGTGTGTGCTCCCATCAAGAGCCCATGAAGGAGCAAAGATGACACTGGAAAAATAATGGTTGCGTTGATATTGGGTTGTTCCCACCCAGCATACATCCTGCTCCCTGTTCACTCTTGCAAAAGAGAGAAAAGAGAAGTCAGCAGTTGATCAGATGAGTTCTTTTTATGGTCCAGAAGCAATTTGGGCATTTCCATTTTCTAAAATATTTTGGTTTGGTTTCTCTTGGCACTTAGAACTCAGCTTTGAAACCTGAAACAGAAGAAAGAAGGAACCATATCTACCTAACTATACAAGGATATATACCTAAAGGGTCTCGCTGCCTTTCAGGATCAGACCTTCAAAATTATGTCTTGGCTCTGATTATACCTGTAGGTGAATTTTCTGTTCTGAGGGAGGGGGCTGAAGTGGCAACTCACAAGTTGGATCTGTTGTGTTACACCGTAGCCACACCAAGTCATGCTCTCCTTGCTGCAAGGTGGATAAGCAATGAACCATCTTTGCTTCCCTGCTTGGAGGTTTGCAGTCCTAGTGCATGGTCCCTGTTCCCTACACCCTCTCAAGAACCCGTCCTGAATTCTGCAGTTCCAAAACTGAACTGCAGAGTATGAGAAAATGCAATCAAATAATACTAAATTATTTAGGCAGATGACACTTGAGCAACCAAAATGTTAAACTGAGAAAGTAAGGTACTAGGAACTAAATGCATCTTTATTAATAATAGCAATTATTGAAGTCACTATTAATAAGGAGATAATTGCTATAAAATCTAGTGATACATACAAATAGGCTACTAATGTGAGGAAACGACCCTGAATGATGAGTTTAAGTTACTGGTTGGAAGCTTTCTATTGCTAATTATTATTTGCTTTCTGGGTATTAATGTTCCTCCATCATGAAATGATAAATCCAGTGGTGTTGTGATCACTTCTCTAAATGGTGTCTTTGGATCATATGTGGTCCCAAGAGCCATGACACTGTACGTAATTTATTTCCACAGTGAGACGTGCTGACTCTCCATAATATTTCTTTCATTTTAACATCTGACTAACATCCAGTTTGGGACATAAGTACTCTGATATATCATTTTGCCCTGATGGCACTGCAGAGCAGAAGTAAAGGGCACTGGCTGAGTGTACAAGTGGTGAAATATCTGGAGAACAGGTTGGGCTGGAGTGGGGAACACTGCTAAGCCTGAGCTGCAAGGGGACTGGAGGGCTGTGCAGGGAATGTGGGAGTCTGCATCACCCATGGCTGGTGGGGCACGAAAGGTATGAGCAGAGTTCTGGCAAGCCCCAGGCTGGGGTTACACTGGACTTCAAAAATCCAGCTTGCTCTCTTTGGTGAGGGCTGCATAGTTTAGGACTTGACTATGAGGGCGTTTGTTAAATCATTAGGAAAAGTGTGACCATGTCAGATCCATTGCCACAATCATTCAAAGAAACTGTCAGGATGTTTTCTTGACTGCTATCCATAAAGAAATCACAACCTGACTCTATGAAGACCTATAGGAATACCTTGACCTGACAGATACCATAGACAAGAGAAGCAAATCCTTGAAAGGTGAGAGCATATGGCTTGTGCTCAATTTTTTAAAATTTGTACTGCTTCAAACATGAACCGCGTTCTTGGGAGAGTACACAACACTTGGAACAAGACTAAAAGCATTACAGAAGGATTTCACTTGCCTTTAAACCCCTGCAGACACACTGAAGTCACCAGGGTCAGGCAGCTGTACCTCTGCATGCAGTGTTAAGCCCTCAGCATCTACAGAGACAGGTTAAGTATGTGTTTCTTCTGAGTTTTCCAGAAGGAGAACCAACTGTTTTTTCCTACAAGGCCATGATCAATACTTTGGAAGTTATCTTTCACCTATTTCTTCTCACTTTATGCCTATTAAAATAAATCAAAACTACCTTATAAAGCTCCACTAAAATGGCTTCTGGGAACAACACTCTCCATTTCATATTTGGTATGAGAACAGCATATTCTGTAGCATGCTGTTACTTCTGTGATGTAACCAAACTTTTCATTGCTCTTTTATATGGGGACGAGTGGCTGAAGTGTCAAGAATACAGTCTCTTACCACAGAATCTGATCCCTCTTATCACCAAACATGATGTTGTTTTATAGGAACCTGTTCCTAATTCTAAGTTTTACTGCCAATACATTCAAACCACCTCTCCTCTTGAATCCTTGTTGTATCAGTTTAACTTTGATATGCCTCGCGCCCTGACCCTCGCCACCAAGGTGATGCTGCAGGGAGTTTAAGTTGAGCAACAGCGGAGCAGCTTAGATGGAATTTTTTGCCAATTCTTCTGTCTTAACCGGAGTATCCACTTGATAATATAGAGAGAGGACAAGACAGGGTAGTTGACTGAATCAAATTATTGCAAGATGTAATTGAAGGGAAAAGTCAGACATAATATAAAAGAAGTCACACTGAAAGTACCTAGCACCTTCTCTAGTAGGACTTAGCTTAGAAGTGACACTCTTGTTCCAGTCCTGAACTTCCTCTCCTGAACAGCCAAAACATCTCGGGCTATCTCAGCCTGGTAATTTCATTTGCTGACCCAGCCAACAAGTAGAAATAATACTTATAACTGAATTATCGGATATGTTTCGTGAAAGTCTGAACTGTTTCTCGTATTTTCCAAGCTTCCCAGTTTACCCTAACACAGTACAGCATACCCCAATCTATACAGATCATCCAGAGAGCAACTAATGTGACTTAAAGTTGTGGAGTTCATTATACATGATTTCAGGAGCTTTATTTGTAAAAAAACCCAAACAAACCCCCAGTGAGCGAAATATCACCTTTTGCTTTATGGGGCAATTCTCCTTATTCCCAATTTACGGAATGAAAAAAGGAAAGAAGAGAAAGCTAATCTGATCTTGAAGCTGATCAATACTAAGGCAGAACTATGACATGAACTCACATCTTTTGATGCCCCGTTTAGAACCTGTATCACATCAAAAGAGAAGAAATATCCTCACAGAAACCTGAGAAGCCACCTGCATGCTCCTTTCTGTGAAGAAAATCCCTTTGATTGCTGAAGCCCAAACCAAACAGCAGACATCAAGATTTTACAAAGTCTGTTAGTGGTGAGACATAATTTACGCTACTTATCGGCCTTCCTGCAAAGCTAAGTGTCCATTTCACAAAGATGAAACCAAAACCAAACAACTCCAAGAACTCATCCAAACTCAGTTTACACAGTTCACTGCACTCATTTGGTCCAGAAATGTAAACCCCTCTTTAAGGGCTGGATTTGAATATAATCATTATATTGTTTTCCCAGTTATCTAAAAATGCAACAGCTTACCAAGACCAAATAGAGGTTTATAGGTGAGCCAGTTTAAGAAGCAGCACAATGAACTGGCTTTATAGTCTAAGAACATGTCACTTCTGTAGAGGGACCCTGTCTCGTAAGTGACTGCAGAATTACACTCAGGGTTAGTTTGGGAGATGTGTTGGTGGGGGAGTAAAGGCTCAGATCCAGTGGATACTGTACAGCATGAGAGCAATGCTACCTTTATTTTGCAACCCATTATTTTCATATAAACATGAATCAGAGAGATAAACTATGCCAATTTCTTCATAGCTGACTTGTTACAGGATATTGTTTGAGTCTTCACTAATGACTCCTTGAGGTTGGATATTACTGTGATTAGGAGTTGGGAGGATAGAGGTCTGAGACCTTTCAAAGGAAACATTTTGTTCAGAACTGTTCCAAGAAAATAAAGTCAGCATTACAGTAACTTTAACAACCCAACCAGGATAATGGTCTGTTCATGCAGACAGCGCTTTTGCTATTTTAAATGAGGGAGATAAAGTTCATGTAGAATGGGAAACTGAGATATACAGCTATTCAGTCTGGGGCATCAGAAATCTGTCAGCTTGAGAAATGTGAGTATCTGTGGAAATGCCCTGGACGAGAAAGGAAGGCGAAGTTGCAAAAACCCCAAACAAACAAACAAAACAAACAAACAAACAAAAAACAAAACAAAACAAAAAACTGTTAAGAAAACTTAAAAATTTCCTTATTGTTTGTGGCACAGATAAATGAATTAATGAATCTGAGATGCTTCAATGCCCTTGGAAGCCTACTAGATTTAGGGTTTATGCTAAAGCAGGCTGTAGGCAATGCTATTCTGCACTGACAATTATCCCAGAAAGTCTGGTGGCTGTGCCCATCACCAAGGTTGGTAGAAAATGTTCTACTAGCTTTACTGAGAGTGAAATAAAGAATTAGCTCTACATCATGCTCATTTTTAGCAAAGGCAGATAAAAAGCATTCCTTGAAGACAAACACAGGTTTTGTGGGATCTAATTCCCCTCCAGGCTCCTATCTGCTTTAGCCACAAAATCTTAAGTTTCCTTATTGCCAAAAACTGATATTAAAATAATTCACTTAGAAAGTATGCTGTGAGAGAATGCATTTTAAAATAAAGCATCCTTTTCTTTCATTATCAGCTCTAACATTTATCAGCTCCAGCTTTAATCATAAACATCTAGCACTTGCCAGTATGGCAGGATCAGAACTACCAGTGTTTAAAACCTCCAATAGTGCACGGTATCCAGCAGAGGTATCACCAGACTGTGGTGAACCTTCACTGGAGGATTTTGAGTAAACCACTTATTTGAGAAAAACTAGAAAGTTTTGTTATTCAAAGCACTCAACTATTTCCATTTCAGTGCACGTGGAATAGTAAAAAATACTGAAAAATGTCTTATGTGTTCACAGCTTTTTAATACAAACATATCAACAGACCAACCTACATACTTTAAGAGTTAAGACTGTGTCTCTATCCTAAAAGAGTCTTAAGGAAAAGTTAAGGACTACACCACACAGAAGACTCATTTACTAAGAGAGCTACACAGAAAATGTCTGTGTTCCCTCAAAATACGTTTTCCTGGGGACAGGTCAGCGATAAGACATAACGTAACCTGAGAGATGATCACTGTTTCCTAGCTTCAAAGAAGGGAAAACCATGTGTGCAAACAACCTCCCCCATGTGCACCACACAAACTGGGTGATCACTGGGAAGAGTTTAATGGAATCATCTTGTCAGAATGATGAAGCTGAAAAAGCTTTTACAGATTGTGTCCATGACAAAACCTTTAGCATAATGTATATAGTGCAGAGTGGTTTTTGTCATGGCAAAAAGGAAGGAATATCATTAATTTAGACACTAAGTGTAAGGTTCTGCTGAAAATCTCCATGGGATAAATTGCAGAAATACAGCCTTGACCAGACAAATGGAGCCAGGCAAGTCCCAGTTCTTGTTAGAAGTTATCGAAAGTGCCATTGAGTTTTTAAAGTCTGTCATCTCTGGTAGATGATAAGAAAAGGGTTGGGCTGTTTTCTTCAGATCTACAAGCATCTTGCTGGGGCATATACATGATTGGAATCGAAAATGAGCTCTTTTAGAAGTGCTTCTTAAAGGGACCCTATTCATACACAGTACTTTCTCCCCAAATCTTTTATGGGAAAAAAGCTCATTACGGTCACACAGACAAACGCTGTATAATCTTTCACCCTGTCCACTAGCAATGTGTTCAATCCAATTTACAGCACTTCCCGCTATTCTACTTCTGGACTCCCCACACAGCTCTCCTAAATGCAAACCCATCCTGACCCACTGCTCCCCACCTGCTGCTCTTTCAATTTCAGGCTTCCCTGGAGCACTGACTGCCATTCATGCCTAATAGCAAGGTGGAGCAACTTGATTGTACAACTCTGAAAAGTGACATTTCTGAGCCTTTTTTAGACACAGAAACACCATAATTAAGACACCTATTACTATATGTTGGAATGCTCTGGATAGGGATGAGAATGGCCTTCACTTCAGGAAATGTCATTTTGTACCCATGACAATATATATTCATCTGAAAAACAAAACTTTCTGATTGAAGTTCCTTTAAACACTTTCTCAGCTTGCTGACAGATTTATCCTTTCTCTTTGCATCCATGTCAGCACCAAGGGAAGTAAGGGCTGGCAATTAGTAGGGAGAAATTTTCAAGGATTCATTTACCTGGCAAATTCATACCCTTATCTGCCTTTGGAAGGTCCACCTGTAGACTGCAATTTTTTTCCAACAAAACCTATCTTTTTATCTACCTTGGGCAATGCTGCTCACTAAGCACACACGATCTGCTACAAGTACTTGACTTCTGGAGCAGGGGTGCATAGGTGGCATCATGGAGTGCAATGGATCACGTCACACAGCTGATGTACAGCATGGTTTTGCATCCTGACAGCATTAATGTTAAAGCTTGAGCCCTCAAACCACATACTCAAGCTCATGCTTAAATTCAAATGTGTGAATGAAATGGGATTCAAGGATATAATTAAAATTCAACCTTTACTTCAGGATGCATTTAACAGAAATGGACTTACGCATATGTTTAAGTGGTCTGCCTTGTAAAGACATTTATTGAGCTGAAGTAAGAATTGGAAAGAAGATATGAAGGCATCATTGTGAGTTAGGTACACTTAGGATTAGAGAGGAAAAGAATGCTACTATGAAATGATAAAAGATGGTGACTTCTTTTAGAAGACATAAAGCATTTTTGATGCAATTCTAGACTTACTGAAACCCTACAGCTTCCTGGTTAGGGATGTGGTTCCATTTTCTCTCACTATTTTTCCTTAAGCTAGTCCATCACCACTTGGAGAAAGTCAAGCCAACTCCTGGGCTGATTCCTCCTTTAAGGGAGGTGAGAAGCATGTGCAAAAAGCCATCTCTCACAGCACTTACCACTTACAGGATGAGTACAAAAGTGAGCTGATAATTCCCTACCTGAAAGTGTGCAAGCACCTGATTTTTCAAGCCTGCCTCCTTGAATGTTTGGCCAAAGCAAACACACCAAGGGTGTGACTGGAGCCGGAGCAAACTCATTTGGAAAAGTAAGCGAATACTCTTGGACTTCTTGCCTGTGCATGCATTAATGTCCACACAGTTGTTCTTTTATTAGGTATAAGTGGCCTTTCTGGTTGACACTAGAACCAGAGCATCAGTCTCATCCCAAGGATACATGCACATCTGCCAGCTTCTCTCATCTGTCAATATGCCCACGCACAGGGTAGGAGCAGGGGTGAATCAGAAGGACTGAGCGGGACCGACAATAGGGCTTGCATCAAAGGTAGTATTTCCCTGCCTCTCTGAAATGCAGACATTTTACAAGCCTTTCTCCCTGAAGGAATTAGGATTAGACTTCAAAGCTGCAGAACAAAACAGAGTCATACAGGCACACAATTATTGGACTAAGTCCATGGACAATGATACCAAGGGGTTTAACGTTCATGAGATCTTTTCAGGCTATTGTAGTATCCTTTCTGTTCTGAGAGCTCCCTTGCCAGAGAAAGCCTCCAAGCCCTCTGGTAGCCGCTGCTTTGGCTGGCATGACAGCACCGTGTGTCCCCAGCCTCACCGGTGGTATCGTATTCCCACTAGAAAGATTTAGTATGCATCTTTCATGTTTCTTAATAAAGGAAAGGATTACAAGGTACTAAGAGTATCAGACTTAACCCCACCAGTTCCTCTTTCACCCCAATTCTCTTCTTCCAAGCTGCTCATTACATCAACTTTAAATTAATTTATCTTAGGTAAACAGCACAGCGATATTATAAACAGAATCAACTCCTCTTCAACTTGCAACACTTCTTTTTTTTTCTTTTACATTCTTTACAAATAGAAGTGGGAAAAAATAATGTATGTACGTAACAGCAAGTGTTCCCTCACTATTTTTCTTTTTTCTGGTTTTAAACTGTTTTTATCTTATATAAACAGTGGTGATGGAACTATAAACACCATTATTCCACCTCCATGTTAATACTCTTATTATCTTGCATAAACAGAAGTGAACGAATATGTACATGACACCAATCAATCCTTAGGAAAAAAAAAGGAGCGAGAAGTTTTTATCTTTTATAAACAGCGGAGGAAGAACTTAATGAATTCAAAATGTAGTTTTCCTGTTTATATTATTATGATCCGAAAGTAGAAACCAAATGATGTATATTCAACATCGTGCAAGCAGCCAGTTATGAAATACTTTCTGCTGACTTCAAGATTAAATGTAGCACCAGTGAAATCTGCAGGTCCGAGGGGTTTGAAAATTGGTGGTCTGACTTGAACCACAGAGCAGGGAATGGTCTCCTCCTATGATACTTTTCCAAAGTTCTTCAGCCCCTTCCTTGAAGGGCCACCCAAGACAAAACGGGACAGCTCAGTCTCTACGATGAACCCTTAGTACTTGGTCTTTCTGGTGTGATTGCCAGATATAGGGAGGTAATTAATACAGATGCGTTTTGTGTCATGTGGACACCTGCCACTAGAAACTGCGCTCAAACCCCTAAGTCATTTCACAGAGGCCACCCAACAGCTGTTTGACAGTAATGACTTTGGGGCATGATTGACCTAGGTCAGATTTAAACATGTAACTTCAAGCTGATAGGCTCCATATGTCAGTACTAATCCCCACAACCACCCACGCCTTCTGCTTTCTTATTTTTGTGTGTGCTTTTTTCTGGCTGGTCTTCTAAAGCCCATCTCTGAGCCTGAAAGTGTCTTCCCTCTACCTCATACATCAGCCTTAAGCAGGATCAAGTATAGTTGCAATTTTTCCCCCTTTACCATAGTTTTCTGTAGTGGATCCTCCCTTCCTTTGCTTTAGTCACGCAGAGTCCACCTCTTTCTCATCCTAAATTGTCAGCAGTGGCAGCTGGGTTTCCCACAAAGGATGAGTAGAAGAGATTTCTTTTTTTCTGGGGCCTGTCCCTTTTCAAAAAAGGGGCTGCTCTTTGGGTTGGTGATGCTATTCTCTGCTGTTGTCCTTTGCAAAAGCAACATGTATTTTGTTTCAACCAGTCACGAGCTGGGGTCTCCTACATAGGTAGGTCCAACTGGCAGACCAGGTGGTCAGCTTGCATTTCTTTCAAAAGCATTTGCTTTGAGCTTCCAAGACTGAACACAACTTTAAATTGTATCCTGCTTTTCCATCCCTAGCAAAGTTGGGATCTGTGCACATGAAGACAAGATCACTTGAAAAATTAGGACCCAATTCTATTGCACAGATTTTAACAGGATGCATGATCTGAACCACCTGCTAAAGGGCAAAAATCTCTTCTATGGGTTGCTGTATGTACTAACAAGATCACGAAGAAAAACTTCTGTAAGAAAATATAGAAAATTTGGGATATTTGGGCCAATCAGGGAATGCAGATCCTCCCGTTCTAGGAACTAGAAGAAAGAGCAATTACCTTGCCGGTAATCTGCTTCGCTGCACCTCATAGCATTGAGCTACGCTATACAACAAAATATCAGCAAGACAAGAGACTGAAATACACCTCGGACTGTGAAAAAAAGTTTCCTTAAAATTATAATTGCTCAGATAATCATGATGCACTGATCATGAATATAGGAACAGTGTTGTCCCACCTGGTTTCCCTCCTTTCTTTTCCTTGTATTCCCCTTATTTTCTATATTTGTACATACTCTGAGACCCACTTAGTGACCCTTCTGCTTGCTATTAGAGAAGATCCCTGAGATCTACAGTTCCGGTCAGCAGGATTTATGTCTGAATTTTCCCTCCTCACAGGCATGTTAAGTCTACATTTTGCAGCCTCTGTCTAAAAAGGCTTTTTCAAGCACCAAATTAAACACACAGAGAGAAGTAAGGCCTTTCAGAGGAGGGTAGCCAGAAATAGAAGAAAAAACCCCATAATTCACCATTTGTTTTGAAAACACCAAAAATGATTAAAACATATTATAAATGAAACCAAACTAAGAAAAAAACATATCTTACCATATGAACAAATTCCCTGCCAAGTTCCATTTTTAAATCAAAGCCATTTTAGGCTCATATGTCGAAAAAGAGAGTCTTAAACTAACAAACTTATGTAATGGATTTTAAAAATCCGCACAGACGTGCTTAACTGAAATTGCCAAATCTGTTCGGACTACATGAGGAGAGAGGAGGAGGAAAGAAAGAGAAGGACGTAAAAAGGTTTGGGATTCATCTGTGCAACTGCCCCCAAGTAGAGACTACCTTTGAAGTTGGTTCCAGCTTTCAAGGAGCCAAGAATGATGACTCACTCCAGTTTAGTGTCTCCCCCTGCCCCCTTTCAGTAGACCTCAACATTTGGGAAAATACAAACGGGCTTCCTTATCCATAATAAAAACAATGAACTTACATAGATAGCAAAGGGAGAGAAAAGGGAAAGAGGTAAATGAGTGAGAAGTAAAATACAAATCCACAAAGACGCTCAAACAACAAGTAACGAAGGTTAGGGAGCTTTTGGGGTTGGCAGAAAAATGTAGACTGTAAACCAGGACAAAGATGAATTGAGTGGTAAGCAGTTAAGTAGCATGAACAGAAAAAACGTGAATGACAATTAATACTTGTATATCTAATGCATCTTTTGGATAGCTCTTTTCACCTAAGATATACCAGGTTTTGCTTTAATGAAGAGGCTATCATTGCATTCTTCTAGGCAAGTGTAAGAAAATAGAAATGGTAAGAGAAGGGATTACTCAGCCTCTTGTGTAGCAACTGAAAAGGCAAAATTGGAGTTCTCATCATGTCAAGCAAGGACTCCCTGCTTCAAGCACTAAACATCTTCTTTCACCCTGAAAACTACCCTGATACTCCAATCCCATGCAACAAGAGTTACACAACTTCTGTGACCCTCCCTCTGTGAAAAATCGAGATGTGAGACCTGACTTGTACCTGTCCCTTTGAAATTCTCCAAAGGTCAAGTGGAACACCCTCTGATCTAGTCAGAGGTGCACCTGCTTCTCTCTTCATGCCAAATTTTGGGTGGCCAGGAAGGCCTGCTTGCCCTCTCTCTGACTGCCCAAGTGACCTTCCAAGTCTTCCTAAGAGTTGTTTGCATTCCGTCATCTGACATTTGCCAAGGTCAACTACTAGCAGGCCTCTTTCCTTCCCCTTCAACAGATTCCCCAACTAAATTTTGTTCCCTTGGGATTTCAGCATTAGCAATAACAACAAAATTGCATCTGCATCGATGACTGCATGGCCTTGCTTCCCTGGCACGTTTCTGCGCTTGCTTTCCGGTGTTCAGACAAGATTGTGTCTGGATCCAGGCTTAAAAAGCCCTTCAAAGCCCACAGCTCGTGAGGGGGTTCAGGGGCAGTGTCCTGATTTAAGCCTCTGTACTAATCTGACAAGAATGCTGTGAAGACCAAAGGGTAAAGAGTTATAATTGCTTAGTATCATAATCATAGGAGAGCAAAGGGAGTTCTGCTGCTTTTTATAAATTAAAAATGTGTTCAAGTTCAAGAATGCCTCTCTGTTAAACTTACACAGAAAAATAATCTCAGCTCATAATGATGAACAATGACTTAACAGGAAAAATAAATCATAGCCAGAAGGCAAGTCCCAGGATTGTGCAGTCACTAGAAGATATAAAATATAGGAAAAGTTACAATAGGGCCGCAATAAAATATCCACATTTAGTGGCCTAAATTACTCTCTCTGTTAACTCCTGTACAACCCAGACATCTGCAGATGTTTCTTCAAGTCACGCTTCTGCAACCACAAGGCCTAAGAAACACACAATCAGTGATGCATTCTCTACTCCACCGCCTTCTGTGAAGAGCATGGGTGTAACCTAGGGAGGATTCACCTGGCTGGGACAAAGGAGCACAGAAATCACCTCAGGAATGTCTCATTACAATGGGATTTGCAGACTGTTTATACAGGCACAGGCAGCACTCTTCTTTAGGTTCCTTGTTTGGATTAAGGTCCCTTCATGCGAGGCACTGAAGATGTGGGTTCCAGGGAGCCTGTCTCTCCCAGTGTCACAGAACCTCTGCCACTTGCTGCCAAGTGCATGCAAAGGACATGATGTTTTCTGTCTCATTTCCCCAAAAGAAACGGCTGGATCAAGAGTTTCTTGGAAGATCCCAACAGTATGTGGCCATCAGCTCAGACTGAGGAAGGTCTAATCTGAGTTTCAGTATTGCTTTGCCCCCATAGCTTTAACCTAGGAATTACCAAGTGATATTAAGGTTGGACTTGATGAACTTGGAGGTCTTTTCCAACCTTAATGATCCTGTGATATGCCTTCATCATCATCCCCAAAGGGAGGAGTTGTACCAGGTGAGTCTGGCCACTGATCCTGACGAAACCTTTAAAACAGACTGGGAATCCCTAGGGCAAGTGGCAGTGAAACAAAATACCCATGCTAAAACAACCCGTTCTCACGATCTTCCACAGCGGGGAAACATGCTTTGGTAAGTCATTATTTACTTCCCGAACCTATGAACACTGTGCTTCAGATTAAGCACCCCTGGGATTTGTTCAATACCAAGGAATATGGACATTTGAGCTATGCTATACAACAAAATAGCAGCAAGACAAGAGACTGAAACACACCTTCGTTTACACTCCTAGTGTAGTTGTATGAAATCTCCTATGTTGCATAAGGAGAGGATGACTTTTGTTTAAAAGGTCTTAGATGACTGATTTTAGAAGGTCCTAATGCTCTTGGTTTTTACCAGCTTCCAAGAAAGTTCTGAGTGCTCAGCACCTTATCATACTGATATGGAAAGCATCATGCATATTCGGATATTCAAAATTTTAGTAAAAAAAAAATTGACACTTTTGTTTAATAAATGAAATAGTGACAATAAACCAAAAGTACAGCTGCCTCACCTTTTCTGCACATGTAGAAGTGTCTTTCTAGGTAGAAGATCAAGGCTGCATTAGGGGAATGAGTAACTTCCAGCTGGGGTAACGTAAAAATAAAAAAAATATAATTTGATCAAGGGAGCGATATATTTTCCTTTCTCATATTGGTATTTGCTGCCAGATATGGGAAAGCTGTGACTCAAATCTGTAAATGCTTCTGAAAACATGATGGCTTGCAATAGAATGTGCAAACCTTTACTTACAACCACAGCCTTAAAAAGAAGTAGAGAAGGAAAGATGATCCAGGGGATAGCGAGGCTTTGCAGAATTATCATAAAATTTCACCAACCCTGTGGTGAATAGCTACTCCAGAGCAGTTAGCCTGCCACAGCTACCTGGCACCATTGGCCTGGTAGGTCACTGATGAGCAACAGCAGAAAGAGAAGATGTTTTAAGGCCTCCATCCTGCCAACAACGTGCCAAATCCCAAACTCCCCACATTCCTGCACCCTAGAGAAGATCGAGATTATGCAAGATCTGTTTAGAACAAACTGCAAAGAAACAAGAACACTTGGGCACTATTCTCTGAAATCAGGGTGACTCATAGTGAATCCCAGGGCAAATAAGTTTGTGTGAACACTTCTGACCAGTTGGAGGAGAACTTGGTTTTCCACAGGGCTGAAAAAGCATAGCAGGAGACAATTAAAATGCACCGCCACACTGCAGCAACACTGTGTTCTTTTAATGGGCCCATTCCTTCAACAGATGTTTGAGCAGTGGGCTGCAGTCTGCTATAGCTGAACCCACAGAAAACGGACATGTGCATTGTTCAGTTTTTGGAAAGTACTCTGTGGCCTTTTAGAGTTGTGGTACGAATGCGAGCCATACCTGCTCCCGACTCCCAGGAATGATTAAGAGCCGGTGCCAACATCTATTCCAATTCTGATTTGCAGCTCTTGTCAGTATAAATGCAACTGTCCTTTTCTGTCATTGGGAAGGGTGAACTGCCTTATAAAAAAATGCAAACCAGCCTGATCTTTTACCCAGAACACTGCTGCCAGCTTGGGAGGGAACAACAAAGGCAACAGGCATTTTCTTCTGGGCAGTGTTGCCTATTTGGACTCTAAATCCTCAAATTTTAAAAATGTTGATGGAATTTCTGAGCTCTTTATTATTAAATGCATGAAATGAACTTTTGAAAATACTTTGTTTAGATATTCAATGCATTTTGCTGGACTTACAACGCTAAGGGGCAAAAAATATCCTGTTCAACACAGTTCTTAAAAACCATATAGTCCATTTTTGAAAATATAAATATTCTAAGGAATTCCTACCATTTTGGATACTTAGCTAAACTGAACTTCCTGAATTTAAGCCGTAAGTACTCAGACAAAGGTGAAATGGACAGAAAACAGATGAAGTGTCTGGAGCTATCTTCAGAAAATTGGTCCCATTAGTCATCTTTACCTTGGATTTCAAGAATCCACCATTAAATGTGGGATTTCATGCTCTGCTTTGATACTCACTTCATTGTATGATTTAGTCATTTTCTGCCTCAGTTTTCCCTTGGCACTAGGGAATAAATTCAGTTGTAAAATAAACTCCTGTTTTAAAATTACAGTATGTGACTGTCACAAGAAAAAGACCTGGATCCCTGCAACACAGTTCAAAGAGGGTAGAAGACTCAAGTTTCATCAGCCCTAAGATCTGAGATACTGAGAGCCTTAGCATAAAGACTGTGCTTCGACTGAGCTTTCTTGCAACTTCTGTTCATATTTCTGAGAACCAGGAATCCTTTGGAAAAGAAAAGCCAGAGAAAAGAAGGGCTCTAAAGGGAGCTTAAAGAAGTCTTGTTTGCTGCAGCTCTCCTGCTGACCATTAAAGTTTAAATGTTTTTAGCCAAATCTTTAAAAATACTTATACATTGTGGATGTCCTCAGGGCCTTTTTTCCTTTTTATATCTAATAGCAAGGCAGATATACTGCAATAGGTACAGAACACCAGATCAGCATTCTTGCTGAGCAGATGGAGCACAGATGGAGGATGCACCTGACCTCAATGCTAGAGCAAAAAGAATTGGTATGACTTAGAATCAGTCCTAGGCATTGGGATGTCAAATGTTGCTCCCACCCAGCTCTCTATCCACCACTGCTACAATGCTGCCTGAAATGCTCATGAAGCAGATTTTTAAGTGCTGTGGCTCAAAATTCAAGGTAATAAATCATAAGTGGTTACGGTTTTCTTGAAAATGTTTGCTAATAAACTGGTACAGTTCAGGGGTTGTTGCTTCAAAAGAATGTCAGATGTTTGTAGAGTTGGGATAGAGCTTGGGCAGCTTGGGCAGCTAAGTCTGCTTACCACACCAGTGCAAGCTGTCTGCACTCATGAGTCAAAATATACTTGGCTTTTCTGTCCAGCTGAAGTGAATCTCTCCCCTTTTAATCTCTCCCCATGTGCCATAGCAGAAGGTGTACAGCCAGAGAAACCTGGTCTTTCTGACCCCTCTCCCCTCCCTCTCCCCCCTGCAAATGGCCCCAGACTCTGGGCTCATTCTTTTCACATTTTAGGTACCTGTAGAGGCCACACTTCTCCATCTTGGCAACAGTTATTTTTAAAGTACCCTTTATAAATTACAGGGATCTATGTACAGGTGGGAAATGGTGGCACAGAAAAACTAAGCCTGAGGTTTGCAATGGTATTTTGATTTCTATTTTCTAGGACCTCAACCCAACTTTATCATCCACTTCATCTGCTAATAAGAGTGGAAGCTCAAATTACCTGAATGTCATGCAAAAACACTAACAAGTACCTGGCCAGTAAAAGGCTCCGATTACGTAGGCATTTTTCATTGGAATAAACAGGCTATAAAGGAAACAACCCAACTTGCGATAAATGGAAATTATTCTGTATCCTAAACCAAAACAAAAATTACTGAACTTGAAGCTTTAAGGGGTGATTGAACTCCAATCTGCTTATTCCCGAGTGCAAGCACAGGCCTCAGTGTCATTTCCACTATCACTTTCTTGTTTTGCTCTCTCTGCACCACATACCATACGACGGAACATATCATGAAACTGAGTATCATCTGGGTGCGTACAACTAGGACGACTTGAGATTTTTCCAATAGAACATATGGCCATTGGAAGATGCCGATTTATCAAAAGTGAGGCACTGAAAATACAACGATTTCAATGAAATTTTGTTTAGGGAAGAAAATTGAATGATCTGCCACAATCAAGTCAATACTGCATCTCAATATTGCACCTTCTAGATGTTTTTTTATTCAGATGGAATTGCACAATAGAAATTCAAAATAAAAGTAGGAATCAGAACAAATGTAGGAAGTTTGTAATGGACTATCAATTAATTTTTTGGAGCAAAACCAGGGGCATTTATGCCAGAAAAGGAAGAAAACACACACCAACCCTCCCTCCCCCTGAACCAACCCACAGAATCCTACAGTGCTCTGAAAACCTGAAAATGAATTCTCTCTGTTCACCTCTCGTTCTGTGCACACGCTAAAAGAAATAAAAATCTGTTCAGCTTTGTTATGCAAATGAGAGTGGGGTACTTGGAGACAGGTCTGGATTTCCTAAATGCCATTGAGCTGCAATGTTTCAGACCATCTTGGGAGTGGCAAGTGGAGGAAATAACAGGAAGGAACTACTGTGACTTACAGGATCTGCTGCCTAAATGCTACATAGATAAACTTAAGCATTATAAGTGAAGTCTGTTGAAGTCCAAGGGCAACAATGATTTCTGCAGTGGCACTGGGGTGTCTGTGGGCTGGGACAGCAAGGTCCATTGCAGGAGGTGATAAATGGGCAGAGGTTCCACAGTCCCTCTGACCTTTTGCCTGACACTACGAGACTGGGTCTGCAAAAAAGTCCTGTGTGAAGCACACAACCAGAGGATGAGACGTTGCCTCCTGAGGCAGATTTCAGCAAGGCCCAGGCTGTGATGTGCTGCTCGGGGTCAGGGCCATCTGGGTCTGTGCTTCCCAAAGCACCCCTGCTGAGCCCATGGCTCCACACAGACTTAGCACAAGGATCAAGGTAAGTATTTCCAAGCGTGGAAGCATGGCAAATCCCATGCAGCAATATAACCTAAGGTTAAACTCCCCTAACTAACTCTCAAATCTCCGTCCTGATAATGTGCTAAGCCTCCAGCCCTGCATTTGTCTAAGCAGTATGGCTCTCAGAGAAGAAACATTGCGTTCTGCTCTGACTCCATGGGGGACAGAACCACCATTCCCACAGCAATCAGAAAACGAGAGACATACGAGGACATAGTTCAGGCCTGAGAAAACCTTACCCTAATTGCTGATTACTAAAGTACCATAATGTGCTAGAGAAGAAAGGATTCCTGAGAACATCAGGACAGGACATTAGCAGATTAATATTAATCTCTAGAGTTCCAGATTCATTTCCTGTCCATGCTAATGTCCTTTTGATTACTGCAGAAAACAATCACACAAAAAAGTTCAATTACAAACATGAGAAGAGACTTAAAATATTAACATTTTTGAAGCTTTCAACCAATATGTGTAATTAAATGAAAACCTAGGCTAATGCAATGTTAAAGTTGAGATTTTAATTGTGCAAAGGTCATGGAGTTTAGCATCAAAGTTCATCAGTGCATTTAATCATACTGGGCCAAATTCTGCACTCAGTTACACCGGCATAAAGTTACGGTATCTTTACTTTAGTAAGTAAATGCTGCTATATTTTCATGCCACATCAGTGTGCATAAACATTAGAACTTCCTCACAAAGTATGGAACACACGAAGCATTACATGTGTACTAAAAGGCACATTGTAGACATCAGACAAAGCATAGTTGAATTTAATTACACTGTCTATGCAGAAGTTCAATGCAAAAAAAAAAAAAGAAGAAAAAAAGCACTGCCTTTTCAATTGCACCAGACTTTATCACTTGTCAAATTATTGCACATTGTCCCAGACAGCATGATGAAAAATTGTATCCCATGCCTGCAAGACAGCAGAAGTATATTAAGTGTAGTGTTGCACGAGCAATATCTGAGTCTTCACACTGAGTTAGCATCGTTGCACAACTAAAGACCTATATTCAAAAGACGGCCTCATTTTGTCTATCTACCCTTGCACTGTGTTGTCAGACTTAAATATGTAGTGCCAGCTACCCACCAGAGCCACAAGGGACTGAGCTGTTGTCTTCCTGCAGAGAACAATGTGGTGAGCTCCAGAAGCTTTTGCACCCATAAACAGTCCTGTTTGTGAGCTCAGTGCAGCAAACAAGTGTGCTTGCCTGCACAAAACTGCATGGGAACAAACCTTGCTTGAAGCTCGTCTAAAAATCTGGCATAAAACGTCCTCATTCTCTTTTAAAAGACAACATAATTTAAATCAGGAGAAAACAGAATAATAATGTACTTTATTGGAATAAGTAGGTCATCAAAAAATAAATGCGCCTACGTTTATTGGAACGTCTAGTCCTCATAAATGGCTTAATGGATTTTTTCAACCTTACTGAAACATTATTCACCTCTGAGCTTAGAACAAGCTTGAGAAATTTCAGCCAAAAAGGTTGTTGTTTCAGAAAGTTATAAACCACCAAAGATAGGGGGCTTGCAATAAAAGTGCTGTCTCAACCATAACTACAATAAATACAGCTAATGAATAAATGTGGTCTGGCAAGAACAAATAAAATATGAAAAGTATACTGTGGCTTGCACAAAATGCAGGAAGGTAATTGAGTGAGTAAATGCCAAATGGAGGATAATCCTGTCTTCTGAAGAATTCATCTCAGTGCAAGATTCAGTGAAGGACCTCAGGACCCAAAAGCAAGATAGCTACATTTTGAAGTGAAGGAAAACCTCTCCTCATTTATTAACAGCAGTTGTTTCCAAAGCCTGCAAGCAATAATGATGCATCAAAGATCACATATCAGAACTCCCTGCACTGGTTATGTCTAGCTGAAACATTGACAAGACCCTACCCTACTGCTCAAACAGTACCAACCTCCACAAATACCCAGACAGCTTTTCCAGATGCAGCTCCTTCTGGGGCAACCCTCAAACCTAACTCCTGTCTTAGTCATCTTGGGTATCTGCAGTACGATTATGTGCACACATAACATCACGTCCTTGTGCTCAAGAACCGTACAGACAGACAGACTCAGGCGCTGCTTTCCAACAACTTTATCATCCTATGACAGTCACAAGTCCCTGTTTATATACATGCATGTGCTGTCTCAAAAATCCCTAACAAAAGGGTACAATTATTTTAAATTGTATTTCAGCTTCCACTGCAAATAACCAGAAGGTGTGCATTCCCTAGCGCCGTCTAGATACCACCAAAATGTTCCTCAACCAATCCCTCTTGAAAAATATAGTGTAGAAACCTTGGGAGAAAAGCTCATCTTACATCACCTGGATTCAAGATATGCAGATGGAAAAGTACAAGAAAATCTTCAATATGACCATTGATTCTGCCTTGAAATCCAGCCACATCCATACCTCAGCGTGACCTTTTTTGGTTCAGCTGTGGAATGTGGAACTTCAATTAAAACGACGTTCTCCATGTCCTAAGGCGTCATTTGAGGAAGATTTGGCAACGAGAGAGGTGTTGTTTATTCCTCAGCTGCCTGGATGCTATAAACTTCTCCACCAAAATAAACTAACAAAATCAAACAAATTCCCAACTGTGATAAACTAGGACAAGTTGCTCAACTTGTGAAATTGTGAGTGAAAAGGAATTAGAACTCCATTCCACAGCTGATATTTATATCTTCCAGGTAGGGAAGTCAAGGGAGAATTTGAATGAGGAAAAGATGGTGGAGTCCTTGTATTATCTCAACCTCTACAAGAAAGATGCTGTTAAGGATGCTGGACTACCAGTTCTTTAAGACCATTCTGCTGAACTTATATTGCAGAAAAAGGAAAGAAAGTACATAATGATATAACCCACAATTGCCTTAACAAGTGTTATACTAGCCAAAAGTGCCACAGTCACTTAAATATTAAAGGTTAGCTCAGCCAAGGTTTTCCTCAAATCCTACATGTAAGCAGCCTTTTGCAGGTGTTTTACACCACAAATGTCTCATTCTGTAATTCACTCTGCCATACACTTTGTATAGAACACCACCTCCATCTCTGAAAAACCTGCATTGGCAGTTGTCAGAGAACTAAACTAACTCCGTCAAACAAAGTCTAGGAAGAAATGTAATTCAATGCTTGTGTTGCAAATGAAATTTTTCAATTAAAAGGTTCCCAAAACCTATTTCTTGTTATTTTTAGTTCTGAATTGCCATTTATATGATTTAAGGCATAGTGAACTTGGTGGGCATTTCTCTATTAACACAACACTTTTATGTGGTCCTTCTGGAAAATATCAGTAACTAAAAAAGATATATATGAAATCAAGGTATGATATTTCATCTTTTAACTATTTCTTATAGCATGCCATCCAAAGCACTTCCAAAACACTTTCCAAATTATGAAAACTCACAAATTCTTGCAACATGTCAAGTGTGTTGAATTCCTCCTTGTGTAACTGCAAATATTCTATTGCTATTTGACAGAGCTACTTTGCTGGAAAATCTCTGTATTTTTGCTTCAGTCACTAGAGTAAGGGTATCTACGACTTTGCAATTTTTAGATTCAGGTTTGTCTCAGGGGTTTTTTTTTAGATATTTTACAATTCAAAAATCCCAAAGAATGAGACCTGTTACAAGGAGTGACATTTCCACTTGATTTGGTTTAAAAACCTGTGTTTGAAACTCTAGAACATCAACACCCTAACAGAAATGGTTAACCACACACAGGGATAAAGCTCTTGCTTTCATGAATTATCACAAACAAAGGGCTGGATATTTTGCAAGTATAACTTAGCATGTTTCAACTAAGATCTAAATAATCATACTGCTTTACAACATCTAAAAATGTGGCCAGACATTCTTTTGGCTAGTCGATATGCTATTTCAACAGCTTGGTGTTCTATCATTTCCTTCTTGCTTGATACTTAGAGCCATCTTTTCTCTATCAGTGTCACTAAATGTACCATTTGGAAGCACGTAATAGTCAAAACACAGCATAAAGGAGAGCTTTTCTCTCTGCCTGGACTGGTGACGTAGAGAGGCTTCTGAGAGGCTGTTCAGCAAGCCAAGCTTTGCTGACTGTTGAATGGCTTAAGTTCACATTGCAGCTGATTTGTCTGCTCAGTATTTCAGTGCGAACGCGAAGCCCACAGCAAGCCTGCCATCCTTCAGATCCATCTCATCTCTGCTCAGCAACCACAGCACAATGACAACACTGTGGATTTCAGGGCAATGCTCATTGTACAAGCTTTCTCTACTCTTTGTAAAGTCGGTTCAAATTTCATATTTTTCATGTTCCCTCTTATTTATCCCCTCTTCTCAATACTTTTGTGCTTCCTGGTACTTTGAAAGAAGTAGGCTATATCACATGCTTCATACAGGAGAAGCCTAGAGGGCACTCACAACTCGGGTGGGCAAGCTGGCAAGCCTTGGAGGTGGCAACGAAGATCTTTAAAAAAAATTTTATAATCAAACATAACAGGAGGCAGCGACCAGAATTTTAAAAGGCACCCAGTGCCAAAGGAACGACCCTAACCTGCTAATGTTCTCTTGAAAGTTACCTTCAGGCAATCAGTGACATCTTTAAACATCAAAATGCTTTTAATAATCCGGCATCCAATAATTTGATCCCTCCATTGCAGAGTTCCTGGAGATGGGAAAAGTGACAACAGTATGCATGTGTTGCCAAATGCAACACACAAAACCCTGCTGTAAGGGCTGGCATTTATCTCTCCTCCTGAATATCAAGGTATGATCCAGAGAGGCTACACTGTCCATCACGCAGCAATCCACTGTCTGGTTCTAGGTACCAGATCATCCCTGCCTGCTACAGAAATGACTGCAATCTATTTCTTCTCTGTATGAAGTGAGGGTGTTTGTGAAGCTCCAGACATTATTTGCCCAAGGCAAAATTTCCATTTACTTCACGGGTTCAGGAAGTATTGTTTGTTTACTTTAGTATTGTTCATTTGCTTTATTATAAGCATTTGTTCCAGTTTCAAAATATAGCAAATCTAAGAATTAAGAAATATGCCTATTTAGTTAGATGTCTGGGTGTCACCAAAAATCGGGATGGCAGACCATTCTGAATCCCTGTTTTACAGGCAAAATCACTGTTCAGGAAATAGCTTCCTTTAGTAAATGATGTTTGCAATTTAAAGGATCAAGCAAAAAATAAAAAAAGGAAGAAAGCCTAAAAACAATGATTAGTTCAGATAAGCAAATGGTTAAACCCAGTCAGAAATCGGGGTTGCTCTCCAGTTTGGTTTTGCTCCCAAAAAAAGAGTACTGGGCTCTTCTCTTACAGAGAGCTAAATACCAGCTATTCCAGAAGCATTATGAAAGTGATGAAAGGGTTCAGAAGAGCTGTCTTCTCTGAACCTCTTTATTTATCTGACAGGGATCAGGTATAACACTGTCATCAGCACTTGCTCAGCTCAAAAGTCCTGGGTGCATCGTGCCCACTGGCATCTCCAGACTCCCAAGGGGGATGACTGTCTGTTGAAGAGCAGTGCCAGCCTCCTCCTATTCCCCCATTCCTGCTGGCACCCTGAGGCAAGCATCTGGGAGTGTACGCTGCCCCTCTCTGAAGCAGGTGCAAAGAATGGTAGTCAGCGTGTTTGCTCCCCATGAGCCTGCTGCAGGCAGACTGAAAAGCCTGGAAATCCCTCCAGTAACCCTCCCGGGGGAGAAGGAGAATTTAGCCAAGTGCACTTAAGACCAAAATTGTTGCAGAAAGGAGACACATACACTTGTTAAAATCCGTCTGTAACATTCCCTCCCATCCTCCCCTTACTGTGGACCAATCTGGATTTCTAAAGAGTATAATTATGTCTTGCACAATGATTATGAGCTTTGGGAGCTCTCAGAGAAAATTTCCTCACTGCACATGTGGCCATTGGCTGACATACCAAAGACATATCACTCTATTTTTTTTTTTAAACTCTGCATTTTGCTGAGAGAAAGAGGCCAAAGAAAAAAGACAGACACCCAAGCCCAGGGCTAGGTTCTGTACTAACCTGATGTGTCCTGAAAGCCAAAGGGAAGAGCCATTAGAATGGCTTTTGTTTCCAAACACTCCTGTTCCTCCGTCTGCCTTCCCTCTACCAACAGCAGGACATCTAATCTGTATCTGTACATTACCAACAGACAGTATACCAAGGATTATTGACAGATTCTTGATCTACCGCACTTATTTAATGTTTTCCTTTAACAGCCATATGAAATAGATTCTGTCTTCCCTAAGGCAGATGCTTGAAATTCACTGTAAGCCCATGCAGTGACATCAAGGTTTACAATCATTGTTAAGCTACCTGGAAGCTTTAAAAACCCCACTGACTGACAAAATGCTAATAGCAAAAATTACTGCAATACACTATCCTCCTGTCTGAATGCATCACTGATGGGCTGGACATGAACTTTGTCAATGGGAGATGTCTTTGTATGGAGTACAATTAATGTTTTTATTAAAAAAAATCTTTCCTGAATGAGAGAACACATTGTCCACTCATGTGAAAATGGCACCACTATTTATCACAAATGATACAGCTAGTCAAGAATAAAAGAAATTATTTCACCTGCAAGCTGTGAAAATTTCAAGGCATGTAAAGAATAGCATGAGTCAGCTTGCACAGCTGAGGGTAATGGACATCATTTTTTTCCCATCCCAGTCACCATCTTTCCCATTTCCAAAGGGCTTCCAAAGATGAAAATGAACTTGACAATCATTCTGCAAGGCAAACTGATCCTGATTCTTCCAGTCACTCTGTAATTCACTGCAGATGGCAAGAGTGAGATGTTTACTGGCTGGCAGGTAATGAGCCTCGTTGTAGATAATAGTGATGGATGGGCAATCTCGCCTGCTGACAAGAGGCAACTCAACATGGGCACATGGCATTCATCCATGACTTCACGGAAAAGCATAGCTGTGACAATGTACACAGGTTGTGGACTACCCTCCTCTGTTAATGTCGGCATGCAGCTACACTTAAGCCTTTATAGTTCACATTTAAGTAGCGTAGAATTGATCCTGATTGTCCATGAAAGTAGAACAGTCAGATTTGTGACCTAACATTTACTCTTCTATAAGAAGAAACTTGATCTGTTTAAACATCTAGATATTCCCTCTTCCCAGGTAATGCCATTCATCACAGCTGTCAGTGCTTCTTCAAAAGAGAAATGACCCTCAGGCGTAGTATAAAACTCTGTGGAAGAACTACGCACACCTTTGCCAAAAGAACAAATAACTCCTTTTTTTTCACTGGGCTTGTATACACTTTGTGAAAGGCCTACACACACTGAATTACAAATCAGTATTTCCATTTCCCCACCCCCATATAAAGCAACTCGTATTAAGACCTACACACTGCCCTGTTTTTTTTTTAATCTCAGACATAAGGGTAGTGGATTTGGACAAGCTCAGCCATTTGATGAGATATACTTAAGCAGCTGGTTCCAAGGAAAAATCAGAGTAATTCAGAAATGCAACAGAAGATAACAGAAAAGCTCTAACTCTGTTTCTCCTCTTCTTGTAACTTTATGAAGTAAAAATAAAAAAAATACACTCAATCAAATACCACTGATGTCTTTTGCTTCTCCAGAATATATTCCTCCTGAAGAAAGTGGGTATGCTTAATATTCATAAAAGAGATGTTTTAAAAATGCATTTGTTTACATACACATATGTAAATATACACACATTTAAACATGGATATTGTTATTCCACAGACAGAAACTTGGTCTGAGTTTTCCTCTTCTGAATTGAATATCCTTTCCCTCCTTCCCTGGTGAAATCTGATCATTTGTACTGTACCCGGGCTTCAAGACGTGATAAACGATCCCAGTGCTACGCAAGTTTCATCCAAAACCTGTCTCTTCATAGATTCACTCCACATATTCTTTCTACTTTAAAGACTCATGTGATCATCGCTTTGATCCGTTCTCCCTCAGCTCTATTAGGGGCACCATCTCTTCAGGGCTTGCAGCTTATAAAAAGACCACCATATTTTGATATGCCTTTGATGTTGTCTTCCAAAGTATCTTTGATTTTTAAGTTCTGTTCAACTCTTTCACCATTAACCTTGATTTCACTTAGGAATTAATAGATCTATAGTTTTATCGGAAGGCTAATTTAGAAATTCTGTTTTCTCTGGCACTATTTTCCCCCTCTTAGCTGGAAAGATAGGTGAAACAATACAAAGAAACTGACCAGTGCTTTAAAAAGACCAAAAGAAACTATAGATAAGCTAATATCTTGCTTGAGTTTTGAGTTGTGCTTTTCAAGCAAGTCTCTTACTGAATCATTAAGCTGCCAGCAAATGAAATGGTTCTGCAGGGTGATAATGAGCCACATAGACCCTACGCACGGCCACTGGTGACTGAGAGCTGTTACTAATGGATGGCTACTCAGTGGTCTCAGTCCTGTGCTTGTACACTGTCTCCTCCACACAGGACACTGGCATTTCTCCTTTTGACACTCAGCAAAGATGCTGAAACTGTAGAGGCCAAAGGAACCATGTAATTTGAAGTAAACTAAACAACAGAGCAGCAAAACACATTCTCAAGAGGAGAAACTGGCACTGTCTTTCAAGTCTCTTTAGTAGGTACTTCCAATTTTTAGCTTATGATATTTGAGATTTATTCCCCCTCCTCAGGCACCACTAACTGTGACTGAAGATTCATTTTTGCTGGTCTAAAGAGACAGATGAAGGGTAAAAGCAGGTCGGCCATACACCTGTACACCCCGCCCTGCCCCCCCGGATTTATGTATACACCCTAACTACCTTCAGGTGACATTCAGATACATTTCAGGTTCTTGGAAAAAAAGCAGCCTGTGTAGATGGAGCTTTGTATCTCAGTGTGCCTGCCCTTCATTTAAAACTATCCTGCTTTTCCTCCACGACAACGTTTATTTCCTATTTTTCTGAGGAGCAACTTAGTAGACTTTGTCCCCTCTCCTGAGTTAAACAGAACTGCTTCTGATGAAGACGAACACACGAAGTCCTCACAGGAGCTGGCACAGGGAAACCCATCCTTCCCAGTAACTGCATAGGGCCATCAGTGCAGCCTGTTGCCTTTGCTAAGGCACCACCACACAGTTGAAGGGTTCCTTCCCAAGAGCACTTTAACGCTGCCACAATTATCCTTCTGGGCTAACACTCTAACACCTAACCCTTGGGACACACGGAGCTTCCGAGAAGACACTGCGATGAGAGAATCCAAATGCGGCTCATCAGATCCGTGCCCTCTCCAGTGATCCTTCCTATCACTCATCACACTTGCTATCTCAAACATCTTTGGCACTGAAGCACAGGCTGGGCGCTACATGACCTGCTCGCAGCACTTCTCACCCTCCACCGCTTAAGTGCAGTCTCACGTTGTAGCGGGAGAGTCCCAGCCCGGGCTCCCCGCGCAGCCCCACGGCCCGGCACAGTTCCGACTGCATCACGCCTCTCCCGGAATCTTAGCCCCGCTGGAAAGCATTCAGCACTGAGAGGACCCATCTTTATGCTGATAACACTAAAATATAAAATAATGCCAACAGCTGGTGCTACAAATGGCTTTTAAAAACGATGTTCATTCACTAAAATTCCTCTTGCTACTTTTGACATGAAACACGCAGTCTCTAATTATTCTGATCAAGACGGTGAAATACAAAAACAAACTTTAATTGTGTTTAACAGATATTTAATCAGGACTCACTGAACTACAGATTAAAGCTGAAATTCATAAACCATAATTACCCAATTGTCGCAAGCTTTTTGGTCCACATTCTGCTTCCGTCTGGGCGTCTGGCACTTTGCCCCGAATTTCTTTTAGTGTCTTCTCAGTTTCATTGCTGTTCATGTTTTCCAGCAGAGATTTAGCACAGATTATAAAATATCTGTTCTTGGCAACTTTATTAGTTGTTTTTTCTTAAAAAGATTATATCCCACCTATCCCCATGCTGGGGCTGAATGAACAGGCATATACCATGGGTTATTTCTTGTCATGAGCTGTCCTTCCCAACTGCCAGGGTAACCACCTGTCCTACTCTGGTCCTGATTCCCCGACCATGGCCCTGCCACTGGAGCATCATCTGGATATTGCTTTGAGTTTGCCATGCAACTTAACTACCATGAACTACTCCTTCTTTTCTCCAGAGACAGAACTCGGGGCAATACTCTTTCCTGTTTTGGTAGGGGCTATTTTAATGTGCTTGATGTTCTTTCTTTATATTTAAGAAGACATGATAAAAGAAATATACTTCCCATGGGAAGTAGGGGGTGGTAAGGTATACATTAACCACCAGTTCCTCAGGGATTCAACTGCACAGGTTCAGACTGCCTCCCAAGCAAGTGACAGATTGTCCTTTAGCATGGAGAGAATGACTGTGCCAGAGAAGCCTGACTGTTGACTGCAGATTTCTGGGGACCTCCACACATTGTGTGCAGGTTATGTCAGTACCCCGAAGGCAAGGATTCCGTCCCCAGGAAGCATTCTCAGGACCCTGCAAGGGAAGATAATGTGGCCTATTCAGACACAGGAAACACAGCTTTACAAACTGTGGGTCAAGGTGGTGAAAACAAAGACACTTCACCTTATCAGAATGGGGAAGGAGGTTCCACACACCCAGCCTGCTCTGTTGCAGGGAAACACAGAACTCCTGTCAGCCTTAATGCCTCAGAAATTTGTGCCATGAGACAGAATGGAGGGAGATATGGAAAAGAAGACAGTGTGGAAGATGGGATCTCTGCTCTCTGTTAAGATACGAAAAAGAGCGAGCTTGATTAAAAACCAGGATGGCTTTCTATGCGTACTTGCTATTGCTTTTTCTCCTAATCTCTTAATAGGAGCGCTCTTGGAGAATTCTTAGTCTGGGTGAAGATATATGGAGCCACACAGTGAAGTTCTGGCAGAGGTATTAGTCCTTCATGGCCATCCATCAAGTTCAAAAAATTTCTTGATAAGTATGAGAACACAGGCTAAATCTTTACCTATTCCTTTGCACCTGTTTTTAACTAATGTGCAAAACATACATGTCTTTTTTTTTCTCTTTAGTATCTTCCAGACATTTTTCATCACCAAAGATAGTATTTCACACATTTATTTCTATCAAGGTTATTATACCCTATCTCCACTTTCACTTCTTTTGAAGAGCCAGGCAGTGAACCAGTCACATATCTTCTTCATCAGCTCCTTCAGAGCCAGGCCTAAACAAGAAGCAGCATACCACCTTAGTAGTCACTGCTGCATGTATATCAAACTGCTTTTTTGTTTGTTTGCTTCTGAAAGCTCCTCTAGGCTTTCATGACTTGACAGTCTCTGCAAGAATCCATATCTCACATTTCACAGCAGTCAGATACCAGCATGTGAACACAGAGAGACAGGGAGAAACACGCTATTTCTTTTGTTTCTTTTCCTACAGGAGAGAGATTTGTTTCTTTCTGTCACGCCCTCAGTCTGAAGTCCAGTCACAGTTCAGTTTTTCCAGCCTATACAGAAGTCTGACAAGAACACAGGATGGCTGATGACTTGCCACAAATTGCAAGCCTGATTTTTCACAGGCAAATTGTCTTCCAGTTTGGCACAGTGGTTTGTCCAAGGGTTTCAAGCTCTGTATTTACACAGTGATAAAGAAATTGCTACCCAGTGTTAGTGCCATTCCTCATTCAGACTGTTCCTCTGAAAACAGCCCACAGCCTTTGAGATGCAAAATGTATCTTTTTAATGTAGTCAAGGTCCCTGCCTGCAACATTTCTAAATCTATTTAGCAGATTCTTCCTGCTATAATCTGTCCCCAGACCTGAAGAAGCTCAGTGATTTTAAGTGTTTTAAGCTAATGATAATGGTTAGTGCTGAGAACAGATGTACCTGGCTGTGGTGTGATCTATTCCATTAGACTGTTAGGAGCTGTGTATTCATATTGACTTCACATTTTGTGTCTATTTTCAAGGTGTGATGGCTGCATGGGCTGCAGTCTGGTTTTTTTGCCCTCACATATGATGTATTGTCTGTCTGTGCTTTTGATACATAGTGACTGCATGGAGAGATGAAGAACATGTGCCTGTTTGTTCTGATGCCTTTCCAAGATTTTGTAAGTCTATTCTTGCTGTCCACTGGCACGAATATGGGAATCAATAATGTATACCTGTATTCACACTAGACCATAACCCAGGGAACAGTTGCACAGATTAGATGTGCCTGCAGAGAGTTTGATGACTATGCTAGGTATTACAGAAGTTTACTTTCCCTGGTGCGCAGGCTGCAGGCATTTTGCATGGCTGAATTCCCTCTAACTGGTGGTTGCACTGACAACATGCCAAGCAGAAGCTGTTTTACAATTCTTCTCTATCCATAAGGCAACAGAGTGTAAAACTCCTCAGTTGTGTCAATAAGTGGTGCTGCACTTCCCTTCCGCACCATGAAATGAAATTTCCATTGAGAATGATCTTCCTGATCATACTGGAGGCTTGGTCTTGCCATTCACAAACATCTGCTATCGCCACCCTCTGGGGACAGTGCACTATTTTGGGCTGTGATGTAGAGGGGGTTTTGTACCTTAGGACCTCCAGTCTTCCAACAAATAAGCAAACCCTTCGTACTCACATGGACCCTGATCTTCTGCTAATGGTGGTTACAGTTCAGCTCTTGCAGAATAAATGCAACCTTAACTGTTCCACATTATCACTGCACAACAGGAGATATGTCTACTGAAAATGAATGCAGCCTCCTTGAGCAAATCCCATGCCACCTCTTCCCTGTGAGAATCCAGAAAGCAGACACAAATGGAGATCCATGTGGAGCCCTGGCAGATGCACCATCTCCACACCGACTAAATGAATGGAACTTTTAAAGGAAGATCCAACAAGTTTAAAATCCAAAACCATTTAAACAACCATAATCATGGACAGGTTGAGAGATACGCAAATGCATGACAAGACACAAGATCTCAAGAGACATTTAAATTACTATCCTGGTCTGGAAAGATTAACTGAAGGTGCCAAAGCGCAGCTCTGGACCAGCACACCAGCAGTTCAAGTTCTGAAGAATACTTTGAGCAGTTCTTGTGCTACAGGGCAGTGCAGTGGTGTGCTGCAGTGCTAGAAACAAGAGATTAAAAAGTTAAATTCAAAAGCCTAATTTTCTCTGATAGTTTGGCCAACTTGACTAAACGACAGGCACTATAAGCTTAATTCTATAGCTTCATGTCACTCAATCAAAGAACAACAGCAGTATCAAAAATCTAATTTTCATTTCAGTACAAGGAACAGTCACTCATAGGTAACTGATATACATTCTTTCCAATCCCTAAACCATGTTCCGGGCTCTTTGTCTCTTTGAAAATAGGAATGCATTCTTATGAAAATATTACAAGCTAAATAGCTAGGATATTTCTTCATAAAACAGGTAACTTTACTATGAAAAGAAAGAATATAATCTAATTCTGACCTCTGAGGTTCTGCCTGTACATTAATTTCTCATTTTTTTCTTTTGTTACCCCATTTCCCTCCTAAACCCTTGTACCACAGACATCAATTTGCCCTGCATAGCCTCTCAGAACATGTTCTATAAACACCTTCCCTTTTCCCAAACCCCTCTTTCCCCTGACAGGAGTTCATACAGAAGTATAGGGAAAAAAGGCCTAGCATCTGACATTTAATAAGAATCTCAAAGAGAATACACAAGAAGTGCATTAAGATTTTCTCTCTGGTACTCAAAAGGAGGTGGATGCTGTTAGCCCACTGCTGGGGGATTGGTCTGTATCTGAAACTGGGATGTCCCTGTTTCTGCAGCCAGTACAGCCACTTTTCTCTTACATTTTACATCCAGCTAATAAGGTTCATATTTTTGGTCTGGGAAGAAAACATTTTTCTGGAAGTCATGATTGTGGAATTGGGTATTCCTCAAGTAAAAAAACCAAAACAGCTTAAGTGGCAGTAATCTGGGATCCTACACACTGGGACATGACACTGTACCAGCTACGCTTGGCTCGCATTTTTAAGGCATGTTCCTCAGCTGTGATGTTGGGAAATTTCTATGGCTTAGGTTTTAAGTGCAAATTGCTGTTGATAGAATTTAAACTGAAGTTCATGATGCCATATACCACATGAGAGGCTCTAAAAATGCTTCCTAACCTTACGTCCCCCTAGTGATCCTGCTCATCTCCCGTTTGTTTCTGATACGCACACGATACCCAGGTCTATCAGACTGTGGGTCTTTGCAGGAGGCAGCCTGGACTCAGCCAACAGCACATTTTAAACTTCAAGTAATAATAGTGACCAGAAACATCACCTGGAAACTGCAAAATTCATGACCGTCACCTCTCAGGCAAAGAGAATAGCCCTGCAGGACCACCCCAGGCAAGGGCACGGGGGCATTTTAGGTAGACCAGCAGGTAAAGGGACATGTGGGGACAGTGGGAGAGGAGGAAGGAGTTGGGGGGTGCTGCTGAATGACAAGAGGCCTCAAGACAAAATCAAAAGACACGCAGAGACACCCTGCTACACCTCCCAGCACAGAGCCCCTGCAAGGCAGTGATTTCACCAGCACACACAGGCAAAGGACTGAATTTCTTCTCCTCCCAAGAACCGCAGCCCACAGAGGAGGGGTGAGGAGCACGAGGTGCAACAATGCCAACAGAAGAGACATGAGTTAGACACTGTTTTCTACCCCAAAGTCTGACATGAGAGGGAAAATACCCAGCTTCTTTAAATACCCTTAGACATGAATTCTCGCCAGCAGGCAGTGGGACCTGAGCTCCAACACACTGAAGGGCAAGTGGCAAAGCTGGCACTGCAGCCAGCTGAGCCACGACCTGGTCACAAACAACAAACATGTGCTGTGTGGCAGGTAAGGTGTGCCATGGCTTGCAAGATACCTGAACATCTGCCTTTTCCACTTTGGGAAGCAGTTGTGCCAATTACCACTGGTGGCAACTTGTGGCCCAGAACTAAACCGAACCTGACTCCACGACAGGGAAGGGACCAGGGGAAGATGGTGCCATACCCACAGTGTAGAACAGGGAGGATGATGCTATTCTGTTAAGAGAACAGGAATTGTTTATGTAACCAAAAAGGAAAAACGTGAAAATGCCAAAAGCCTATTTTGACATGAGGGAGAAAGGAAAGCATTCATTAATTTCTAATAACAGACTTTATTCTTGTAGCAAATTTTATAAACTGACCAGAGTTCACTTGTAATCTGTTTGTCAACCCAACACTCTGAAGAAACTTCTCGTAAGAGAGGAGAAAATCCCAAATTATTAAAAATAACCCTAGGCTGTGCTTTCAGGTTTTGGTTTGAATCCAGTACCCGCAAGAGAAACCTTTCAACAGAAGGCACCAAGGAATTCTCATGGAATAGCTACAGGATCAGGACACACATTTCCAGTAAAAGCTGGCCTTTCTTTCCCCTCCTCCCAATCTCCTTATTCCCAAAAGACACCAAGAAAACACAAGATTGTTGGGATTTCTATAAGAAGATTTGGCAGGTTTTTCATATTTGTTTAGACTGTAAGATATAATTTGAATTTGGGTCTTGCCTCTCTCTCTCTCTCTGAGAAGAAGAATGAGTTATTTGTTCTCTGAATAAGTATTTGTTATTAGTGGATCAGACATGGATAAGGTATATTATTACAACCACGTTTGTTAGGTATGATTTACATTGTTTGCTGCATATCATCTTAGGCTGTCTTTAATTTTGTTATACTTTAGGGGGTTTTTGTTTGGGTTTATGCATTTAGTCACAGTTGGTTGTGTTTTGAACTTTGAAAAAAATTAATACAAAGGAAATTAAAAAAAGAAAAAGAAAATATTTTCAAAATGATGTGGAAATCAAATCTATCCCTGAGTAATTTGATTTGTAGGAAATGGAGAGCAAAGCATTACAAAGCATTACAAACAGAATGCCTTGAAGTGCATCATAATTACTTACATGTGCAAATAAAATACATTGTCTAGGTTTAAGAATTCGGCTAATAATAGTAATAATAATTCTCTGCCCTCTACACCGGGTCTTTCATCCAAGCTTCTCCAGGTTTGTGTAAGCAATCACTAACTAATGCCTGGGGTACCTGAAAGAACTCTGCTGGCCTTTATGGATGGAGAAACAAGGCCAAAAGCTCTCCAGGGTCAAGGACGAACTACGAGTTGCTCTACAGGTGGGAGACAAACGCAGATAATCATCCTCTAACTACAGGTGGATCAGAGGTGCAGGAGTTTGCAGCTGATCTGAGATCACTACAACTTTGTGGCTCTCTAAGAATGAAGGAGTGTAACAAATCTTATACCTTCTGTTCCACAAAGTTTAAAGATTGAAAATTGACAAAAATCAGATCCACGTTCCATCCTTGGTGTAACATCGGTATATACAAAAAACATACCGATGTTTTTATCAAAGCACAAACATTAACAAATTTGCCTTGTTTGGAACTGATTACCAGTGCAAATAGTTTTCATCTGAGGCTCCACAAATGCTTTTCAGACCAGGCATCCTTCATGGAAATCTGAGTTGAATGTGGAAGGAATCTGGAAAAGGGCAGCCTATAAAGTTCAGTTGTTATACAAAGTCCCAAACACCAATTTCATGCTTGTAGACTATTCTCACATTGATCTCTTAAGTTTTAAGAGATCTGAAACTCTTAACAAAAACATGAGTGTGCCATGTCACCCAAAAGCTTTTCCACAATTCCAGGCTGTAAAGAAAAGCTGGATTTTACACTCTTCTGCTGTTTAATTCCATACCACTTCCTACGTGCACACCTACATTGCTTTCTCTCACAACTTTTGAGAGGAACCCATGGTTTCTGCAGCCCAGGCCCTTAACAATCTATTCTTATCTTACAAGAATATACATTTTCATGCTTCTCTAGATGACCAAAATCCAAGACTGCCAACTATTTCTGCTGTTTCGTTTAGCCATGCAATAATTCTAATGCTTCGAACCAGTACCTGCTCAAATAGCAATAAGTTACTGACCCACACAGACACTCAGCTGCCTGTTTGAGGGGTTTGACATTCACACATCCCATTTTCTTAGCCTACATTTCTGTGCTCCCCGTAGCTGCAACAAGAAAATGTGTCTCCATACATTTTTATTACCTGTTATGCTTTACACTAATAAAAACACTGGATATTATTTATTTGTCTGTCTGGCTGACTGACAAAGCCAGGCATCAAAGCATCATTCCAGTGTCACATACTTCAACGCTCTAATCTTTCAGAACTTGTAAAGCAATCTCTTACGGCGCTTTGTGGGCTGTGAGATCACCCTGACAAACTGTGATAATGTTGGCAATCTCCAAATGGGTGTTCATTTGCAATCTTACTACAGAGGAATTGCTATGTTTCCAAATTTGAGGGCTTGACATAATCTGTCTTCACAAAGCTATCAGGGTCTGTCATAAGGCTGTGTGTGACCCAGGGATTTTATGGGGTCAATATCTATCCCCAGTGAAACTTATTGCAAGCAGTGGAATTGCCTAGAGTATGCCTTTCTCTATCTATTTGCTTTCTTTCTCTTTATTTAAAATACCCCTTCTTTGTATTATATTTTTTGAAGTGCAAACAGGACCTACTAAGAACATCTGAGCCAGGTAGGAGAGACTGCTCCTCCAAATCATGGCCAGTTTCTTACAGTTCATGCCAAACCCTCTGCTCCCCTCATCACACTGAGCCACTGAGAAACAATACAAATGTCAGGTCAAGCTACAGAGCTATTGCCATCATCTCTTCTCTTCCGTATGCTCCCAGCACTGGCAGTCTCTGGGCTGCAGTCCACAGGATATCCACAATTATGGCCCAGATTGAGGGAGGGGTAGAAAAACGATGGGACTCTGCCAATTATGTCAGAACCTAAACTTGATCCATTTTAAAACTGAAGCTGGGGACTGTGGGATAGCACTGTGTTTGCTATAATTTGTTTAAGGAGAACCGAACAATTTAGCATCTCAAAAGGAAAAAAGAAAAAAGGCAGAGTTAGTGCAGACCTATAATAAATGTTTTATATTTGCCTCTGAACCTTATCTTTAAGTAAAGACAATGCTGTCTGGACACAGAAAGAAGATTTTTAAAATGCCGCAAGACTGCTAAGCACCTCAAGAAAAAGTGAGACAGGGATTGTCAGGATTTGCTATATTCATGAGGGCCACACAACTGCTAGTGAAGTAATTCTGTTTTGAAATTACTTAGGATTCCTTTAGAAAAGCTGGGAACACACGATGGAAATAGAAAACTAAAAAAAGTGCATCCAGTGTTTCAAAATACGCTCCCTGCACAACACCCTTTCCCTGCTATCATCTCCTGAGGCAAATTTCCCAGGCAGTTCCTCACACTCACCGAAAGATGATCCCCAAATCCTGCTCAGGGTGGGGGTGAGCAGCTGGAACCTGGCCATGGTGGCATCAGAAATCTCATGTCAGGCAGAGACACTGGAGCACAAGCTGAGATTTACACACTGGCTTGGATACCCTGCTGAATTTACATAGTGATGTTTTGCTATGTTTACTATGGTTTTACAAATGAAGTTCTCTTCCTTGGATTATTCCATCTAAGCCAAACAAAAGTTGCTAAAGATGCACCATACTTTGTTTTGTCCCCATTTAAGCTATTTTCTGCGTATCATTCTCTGTGAAAAGGAAAAGTCAGTGTCACTATCCACCCTCAGGAATAAGGATCTAGCTGCAATGCTACTGGAAACTTTTGGAATCCAAATAAATTCCAAGCTTGTATTTTGGCCTGAATTCACAGCAAACTTGCTCCTCTCTCAAAACGCCTACTGCTTTTACCAGGAGCAGCAATTATCCCTTGTGTCTCCTTAATCTTTCAGAAAAGAATGCACAGCCCTGGAAGGCCAAGGTAAATGTTTTAATGTGTGTACTATCTTGCTGAAGTCAGTAGGTTGCATGGATATTAAAGAAAAGCTGCACTAAAAGATAGTACAAAGATTCATGGGCTTCAAAAGGTTAAGCAGTTTCACCAATACAAACACTGCAGCTGGGACAGTCCTGAACAGAGCAATGCAACTGGTATGTGCTTTTCCTTCCTAAAAATTCTTTCTCGAGGGTGAATGTTTTTATTTTACACTGAGCGGAAATCTGTTGACTTGTATACTAATTATTATTTGACTCTTTTCTACAAAAAACTATTTTTAAAGACAAAAAAGTCAAAGCAAACAGCCCTACCTCTCTGCTAGTGCCACTTCAGAAGGTTTTTGCTAGCTACAGCTGAATTACAGCAATGTTTCTCCTTTTTAATTTCCATGTTTTTACTACTATCAACACTGACAACAAAATTTTCCAAAAAAATAAAGAAAACAGACTGTCACTGGTAGATTAGTATTTATAGATGGAAAGAACACAAAACATATTAAATTTACCCTAAACAAGGGGGCTTATACCATGACAGCAACTTCTAATGTAATTCATTTGTCTTATAAATTACTTCCCTGGGGATATCCCTGAAAATTAATTAGGTTAGAGAGGGAAGGAAAACAAATTGAAAACTTCTCAAAACTCCAGGAAACAATAAGTTTTAAACACAGCAGTGTCAAAAATCTCACTCTAAAGTTCTTCCCTCCTCTTCGCCTATTCTTCTTTCCAGAAGACCAAGATCCCCAGACTGAGAATCATTTTGGCACACCAAGATCAAGGAAACCATATTCATTTAAATGCAGAACATTTCTGAAATTGAAGATTTTGTAAGCAGCTCTGCCTTTCCAAACTGCAGACTCCCTGGAAGAATTCTGAAATATAATTTAGGAAAGACATTCATTGTGCTAATGTGGCTTTAAACACAAAGCTACAGTCACAAGATGTGGACATGATACATTCATCACACAACAGAGAAAAGCAAAGGGGAGGAAGGCAGAAGAAAACAATAGGAATTTTGGACAAATTTTAATACTGGCCAAACTCATCCTCAAATCAAAACTCTGAAGGTTTGCCTGTTCATTAGTTTCTCTAGAGTTTAGGCAAAAAGGAATTTGGCCATGTACTTTTCCCATAGTGCCCTGTCTTCATTTTGTGCAAGACACAGCACTTAGGTTTTTTCACTCTTCTCAACACAGTTCACTGGACTGGAAGTGTTGGTACACATATACAAAATCCATCCAAGACATCTTCTGATTCCATCTGTAACACAGATCAAAGTTTGTACTTCCTGATACCTGTGCCACCTTCCAGGACCAAGGGAAGAATAGAAAGCCAAAATGCAGGGAAGTAACTGAGTTGATGGTGCTTTATCATAGACTCTTTAACAGACTGCACTAATGGACAACTCCATGGTACAGACTTCCCCTGGATCACGTGAGGGCACGAGACGTCATTTCTGCCAGCCCTTAGATGTGTTAATGCTAGCAGCAAGGAACAAAAGGTATCAGATAAGGCACAGAGCTTGCTGGTAGAAGTCAACACATCAAAACATATTTTTAAAACTGCATCAGAGAATTTATAATGGATCCGTGCTTTGCATTTTGAGGTGACAGAGTTCTCGATCTGGTAGAAAGTTCCCAAAGCTCAATTTACTACATTGTCAAAATATAGCCTGAGGGGACAATCTGACTTACAGCATCTTTATGACTGGTGATGAAAGAACCTCGCTTGGCTTTTAGATCCCAAGTTTGGCTCGAGATAGTGCAGTAGAGAACAGAACATCTTCTATTTTATGCTGGTTGTTCACAGTGTTCCTCTTCAGTACAGAATTAGGTTTTACTCTATAGAATTCTCACACAGCTTGCTGATGGGTTAGCATTCACACCTTCAGATTTTGGGGATATACTTCACACCCTGCATTGTTACTGCTACTAAAGATACAGATTACACTGTCCTCATGTCATTGTAGCATCTGTAACAGAAAACTTTAGAAAAATCAGGGAAAAACTGCATCTTTTACAAGGCCACAGCATGTCTTATTCAGCCTTGGAGAGACTTCAGAGCACAGTAACCACATTAATTGGACATTACACGGACAGCCAAGTAAAGCTCAGTTACTGTGCAGATTTTACTGCTCTTTGTCATGTTGCTTCAAAACACATTTCATGTTTTAACCAGTCATATATACATATGAAAGGGTTTTGCAACACTGGACAATGCTACAGATCCACAGGAAATAATTGTTTCACAAACATGAAGCAATCTGCACGAATATAAATAGAGTGGCCCAAATCTGTTCTAAATTATGCTTGTGCAAACCCAGGGAAGTCAGCTAGTACCACTAACAGAATAGAACACATGAGAGCATGTAAAAGTATAAAATATGGCTCTACTGTTCAGCTATCTATGGTCCAGACCCTGCCAGCCTGCCATCACTTGCATTCTGCTACTTTACCAGCATGGCTTTACAGGAAATAAGAAAAATCCTGGGATTTCTAGTTCTCTCATGCACTGGAGGACACAAGTCCAAGAACATATGGGCTTAAATGTGTCAGCATCCTACATCACTCTTATTTGAAGAATGTTATTAATTTTTGTGGGTGGAGTCCAAAATTGTAATGCCATATTAACACACAGTGGCTGTTTCTGTAATGCGTATGTCACAGGGAGCATATGTGCAGCAGCCCAAGGATAGCATTTTAACTTGATTTCAAGTGATTTTCTGAATTGTAATACCCTCAAAAGATGAACTACTGATGCTGCCAGCAGGGTATTTCACAACTTTTGTCTTCACAGTTTCATCCAGTCACCTCAATTCTGACCTCTAGGATATCATGCTATTGCAGATCTGGACTCCACACAAAGCTGTTTCAACAAATCTCATTTTTCTCTCTAATACACAGCATGTGACTTCAGGATTGGTTATTTTCAGTGCTGAACTGAGTTATACGAGTGATTTATGCTACTCCAGGCAAAAAGCAAGACTAATAGCAGAAGATTCTTTGCCATGCTAACTCTAACTGAATTTCAATCCCAATCTTCTCCAATGAATTAGCCTCTTTACCAAACTCGCAGGTACAGACAGATACTGTGGGAATCAGCCAACTGGATACAGTGAGGAAAGTACTGCCAAAGGCTTTTCGGCTGTGACTCAACAGGTGGTTTGGCACTGACATTTCTACCTGTTTGTGGTTTTCATCTCTGGTTTCAAGAGAGAAAATGAGATTATACCTTTCAATGCTGCATCTCAAGCAGGCTGTACGCAGAGCGAGGTTTCATTCCACCCAAATCTCTCTCTCTCTCACAAAGTTGAGGAAAACTGCCAACCACTGCTGCTCTTGACATCAACATGCGATGCAGATGTCAGGGAAGGGAAAAGAAAAGGGAGAGAAGAAAAAAGGAAAATAAAACTGTAAATTTTATGTAAACAAGAAACTGTACTTAATGACCAGATCTGAGGAAAACCAAATAAAAAGTACTGACTTTAGTATAAGGAAACAAAGAAACAAAACCTTGCAACAGCTTAATCTATGAGGTTGTGGGGGTATTTTTGTTTGTGCTTGTTTGTTTGTTTTGTTTTTTAGTTTATTAGAACTTTTGTTTACATTTAGTTCCAGGAGATAAGATACCTTTACAGGATAAAGGGACAACATAAAAGAAACAAATCTATCATAGCATCAAAATTAACTACTCCATTACTCAGAGAAGACTCTAAGCACCTTTAACATCGTGAAAAGCAGCAGAAGCACTCGTAACATATGTTCTTGCCTGCAAATAGCCCAGGGTGCAAGAGGTACGTTTCATTTTTCAGTTTTTAAAGCCTTCTGCATAGGCCTAACTCTGCCTTTGTTGAAGGTAGTGTTAACACACATTGAATGCAGAAGGAACCGAATGTGGGTAACTGCATACTTTGAAAAATCACACCCAATATGTTCAACTGATGCCATCGTTTCCTGAGGACAAGAGTAGGCTATGGAGTACTACAAATAATAGAGCAGTAGTCTAAAGCAAACTTCCCAGAACCAAGAAAGCACATTTCAGTGCTTTTTAACAGATAATTGGGAATGTGCATCTTCAAAATAGTAGTCAAGAGTAGATAAAGACTGGCAGGAGATGCTTAGTGTGACAGAAGTCTCAGTGCTTTTTCATAAAATAAGAGTTCTTCAAAGCAACTCTCAACAACAAGGGAGAGAACAGTCAGTGAATCTATGCTTTTTGGATTAAAGCAAGAAAATGAAAGTCAGTGCTTCTCCACAGACAAAGATGTAATGAGAATGACTTCAGCATTTGAGTCATCAAAACGGGCCCACATTCCCCAATGCACAGAAAAGTAGAATGACCAGCAAGAACTTTGCTTTGTCCCAACAAAACCGTTTCAGGAAGTTGTATATACTAATTTGCCAATGGAAGATGAGAACCTCAGAATTAAACTGTATTAAATCATCTATACTAAGAAAGACTGAGCTGAAGAGAAAATGAGACTATTGTATCATGATGATATAATCACTTCAGGGAAAGGCACTCCAAAATGTTCTATTCTTGAGTTGGAAGAATCAGCACAGTGGGTCTTTTTTCCTCATGAGAAGGTCTTTCCACAAAAATACACCTCTCAGATAACCAAAACAGAATTTTTTCTTCAACTACCTGGAAAAAGCAGGGGGGAAAAAAAGAGTAATGAGTCTTTCAGAAGAAGCAGCTGGTAACATTTCTTTGACTTTTCTTGGGTAAAACAGTTATTCCCCAAGAAAAATTTCATTTTAAGGAAAAGAATCTCCACTGAAAAATCATTCTGATGGAAAAACGCCTGGCCACGGCTACAAAGAATAAGACCACTGGCCTCAGGCAGGGGGAGGTGAATGCCAAGGCCAGTGGAGCGGGTCTGCCACAGTCCTCCTCAGAATCATGGACACAACGCCTCCATTTGCTGTGATGTTTGCTCTGCTCCAGCTTTTTGCCTATGTAGACCCTCCCCTCTTCAGGGCAGGAACTGTCTCTCACTGTATGTTGTGCTCAGCCTACTGCAGCACGTGTGTTTGGTGACTTCTAGCACTACAGTAGCAACAGGGCCTTTTCCTCCTACAGCAGCTACTCCCCAATATCAAGATGAGGAGAAAAACGTGACCTATGGCTGCAACACACTGCTCATCAAACTCTATTATATAGCATGGGGATGTGGGGGGATGCCTTTTCACACAGAACTCATCGGGGTTTGTACACACAAAACTATATAGTTCAATCTTGTGATCTGTGTTCCAAGCTGCCAGAAATAAGGCAGGAAAGAGGGGTGGGGAAGGGGGGTAGGGGGGAGCATCTCCTGTGTTCATAATGAAAGAAGAGAGATGACTGGACTACGAGCTGATGAGGTTACAAGGCAACAGCAGTGCCATGAGTTGTTTGGGCTTAAAGCCAGATGTCTTGTATTTCCTTTGATTGTTTCTAAATAATTAATGGTATTAATTTCATCATGTGACCCATCCACCCCCCTTTTAGTATTTGGCTCTGTGTACTAACACTAAACATAAAGGAGGAAAACGGTACTGTCTATAGCATACTGAATATTGATGCTGTGTGTTTGGGCTGCAGCAACAGCTGATACTCATATCCCTAAGATTCTATATTCCACAGCACTCACACAGTGTTTGCACAAAGGAGATGGAGTAGTATCCTTCATACTCCATCCATAAACCAACTCAACTATGGCATATGGACACTGCATGTTTGGAGTAGTAAAAGAGAGGGTACATCGCTCCCTCTCCGCCCACACTAAGATGAACCTGCCACTACTATTTCACGTAACGTTTTCTGGCAAGCTCCCAGTTTTCAGTCATGCTGGTTTGCTTGAAAGAAACACTCAGAGGAGACTCTGCTTGTCTTGCTGCTCGAACAAACAAAATAATCACGCATCTTGAGTTAATGGCCCAAAGCTTAATGAAGATCATAGAAAAGAGGCTGCCTGTGATGGGAGCATTCCCTTCTGACTTAGCCACATAAGCCACTGCTGTTGGCAAAAGGAAATGGATTATGAGGATAATAAGTAACCCTGAGCTCTGGTCTAGACAAACCTTTGCTTGGTACTGTAGCAATAATTGCACAGAGAACAGCAACAACCAGAAATAAAAATTTCACTTCTGCACAGTTTTCTACCCCAGGGCACCGGCAGCATCAGCAGAAAGACCCGCGTTTCGTTCTCATGGGAATGTTTGGGTTGAGTGCTAGGACCACTGGAATATAACAGCAGAATTCCTGAACAAAGAAAGACTAATGGAGGCAGATCCCTATATGCATGATTCTATGATATGTACTCAGGAAAAATGTCTGCTCCCCCCGCCCCCCCATGCAGCCTACTTTCAGCTCCCCACGTCAAGTCTCCAGTCCCACTCATCCAATCTATCTTTTTTTCCTACCACATTCTCACTTAGCTTGAATCCCGTGGTACCTACCACAGAATCAGAATCATAGAATCATCTGAGATGGAAGGGACCTCTAAAGGTCATCTAGTCCAACCCATCTGCAATGAGCAGGGACCTCTGTCTTGAACCAGATCAGCTTGCTCAGAGCTGTGTCCAACCTGACCTTGAATACTTCCAGGGATGGGGCACTCACCACCTCTCTCGACAGCCTGTTTCGGTTCTTTATTCACCATCAGAGAATATTAAATGGGGCAGCTGGGAGATAATAGTGAAAGAAATCTGGCAACTTGGAGCAGACCCCTGTTTTGTCCAGTAATGCCCCAGACTTCTGAAGGTAAGGACAAAGTAATATGAGGCCCTCACAGATGTCAACAGACGTTTCCAAAAGTCTGCATGAAGCTAACCTCATCAATGCATACCTGTGGGGAATCAGAGAGGGCTTGGTCAAGTCTCATTTCTTAGATTTTATCCATGGCTCCCTAGTTGGGTGTCAGTCTGCGGCTAAACTACCAGATCAAGCCTGGTGCATTGTACAGTGACAATTCTTCAGTCAAGGGAAGTGAAATCCAAAGAAATCTCCACTAGAAAGCCTGAGCCTAATCTCTAAGGGCTTGACCTTGAGATTAGCTCAGCTGGTTAGAGCATAGAGCTAATAATACCTAGACTGTGGGCTTAATCCCTGTGTGGGCCATTGACTTAAGAGTTGGACTTGATGATCCTTGTGGGCCCCTCCCAACCCAGAAAATTCTGTAACTTCTGTAAACTTCGACTTGGCAGTCAAGGCCTAGCAATCCTAAAGCATATTCCTTCCCCATACACCCACTAAAGGTTCATAGGAAGAAGTCTGTCTCATTACATGAAAATCATATGAGAAGTACACCTGAGCCCTTCAGCTGGGACTGGAGCAGCACCAGAATCAGCACTGGCCCTGCACACTGCAGAGAAATCACCTGGAGGGAGCATCACCACTGCCAAAGCACAGCATGAGGCACTGCAGACAGGGTGGCAGAGTGCTCTGCGTGCCAGAGCTCAGGCTGTGGGGCTCTACTGCAAGAAAGAAGCAGGATGAGTATCACATTGGCTGTGCTGGGAAGAAAACATCTCACCCTCTCCTATTAGAGCTTCTCTAACACTGTTATAAGGCTGAAAAAATTATAGGTTTATTGCTCATGGACACATGCAAATGGAGAAAACAATAAGCCACATCAGTTAAAACAAGATGAGGAAGAGTAACATACAGCCAAACTTCAAGTGAGTCCTTCAGTTCCTACCAGCACAGTGGAGTGTGGCAACACCTACACAAGCAAAAAGCACATTAGGAACACCTGATGCCAGAGTCCTCCTCCTTGCAAGTCATTCACAGAAAATGGGCTCTGCAGCTTTGAACTGGAACAGAGGAAACTACTTCGAGACAGGAATGATCACAGAACTGACTACACTGTTTGCAAGGTATAAACACTGCTAACAGACAAAAATACACCTGAACATCCACAGCATGTTATGAGCAACCCCTGTACCTAACTGCTTGGTTCTCAGGATTTTGGGAGGTCATGCTAGAGTGAGAAGACAGCATTTTTCCTGTGGCATCAAGGATCTCTTAGAAGTGTCTACTTGTCAGCCTTAGCTGAGAACGTATGCTTTTTTCCTTCTTCTGCATTATTTCCCTTTAATGATAGCTTTGCAGTGAATCCCATTTGTGAGTTACTCAAATAAATGCAAATTTTATCTTGTAAGCAATACCCTCTCAAATATAACTACTGCTGAAAGTAAAAATCTGAAGAGCTAAAAGGCACTGGGTCTTCCCTAGTGCCCCCATCTCCCCAGGGCACTTGACTGCTTGCTATTATTATATATGGAGTACCAGGCAGGATACTTGCTGTTATAAATATGTACTGTATTGAAATATATAGCCCAAGTCCCCAGGGCCCAACATTCTAATTAGAACTACGGTTGTGCAAATAACTGATTTATTTGGCTAGCTGACCAAACTGAGAACATGGAAAGGGGGAAAAAAAAAAAGAAAAAAAATCACCAATGTGTTTAATGAAATGGGTTAGTTTTTTGTTGGTGTTCAATCTATTTTGTTAAAATTGACTAAGTCTCAAAACAAAACCAGAAACCTTGTTTAGAAATATCAAAACAAAACCAGAAACCTTGTTTAGAAATATCAAAACAAAATCATCTGGCTTTCCAAAACTTTTAATTTTCTTCTTCGTTTATTTTTTTTTTTTTCATAATTTTGGCTAACCCATATCTGAGGGGAGCAGCTTTCAGCAAATAAAAAAATTTAATTCAACAGTTTTACCCGGATTTAAATCTAAGGGCTGAATTGCGAGTCAACCAGCTCTTGACTTAATGAAAGAAATGGAAGCAGGGGATCTGCATTCCTTTCTTGATTCAGCCCGTGTTGGCACCCAAGGGGAGTTATTACTTAATTTCTTTATGGTTGTCTCTCTGTCTACACTTTTTCTCTGCAGACTCCGAGCTTGTTGGGGTTACATGCACCTCCTACAGCAGGTCTGTACAGCGCCTAAAACAACAGACTGCTCATCTCAACTGGGGCCTATATGATTTACTAAAATATAAATAACTCCTCAACTGCAGTCAAATCTCTTTTTAATGCCAATAGTTTCACTCGCATATATTTAGCAGCCCATCGTGGGAACATCAGCTTCTTTTTTAATTAATTACTTATTAATAGATGTAAAATATGAATGGACAGCAAGCCTGGATTTTTCTTGCTTCATCAATTTCAGCACTCAAAGAAAGCATCTCGTTTACACCTACCAGGAACCAACAGGGACATGTAATGAACGACGCCTGAAACCCAAGATGCCCTCAGCACTTTTGTACCCCCATTATTTGGGGACAAATCCTCTTCTCCCTCCAGGGAAGGAAGACTAGATGGATTGAAAGAGCTGGAAAAAGTGGAAAGCCTCACAGGCAAACTTCAAATTCCCTGTGCAGGGCTTTAGGCACACAGTTGCCACCAGCAGGAATGAGAAATGCAAGTTCAGTACCTGCAGAGGTGGAAAGAGCCTGTGGGACTGCAGAGAAGAGGTGTGCCTGCCTCTCTTTTGAGGACCCCACGCACCTCACAAGGCCAGCTTACCCAGTTGAAAGACAACTGGAGCTCGTTGGAAAATAAACACCACAGAAACAGAAAGGGCTGCAAAACCACGAACTCTTCAACTTCCACGTAGAGCACTCGGGGCTGGGGGTGGAGAGGTTTCTGAGAGCATACACGGCTGTCACTGACAATAAAGTCAGTCACGTTTCTAAAACACTGGGGACAGAATTCAAATGTGCCCCATTATATCTTGAGATGAACTCCCTGGGTACAAAGGGTGCGTGGGTTACGCTAAGCTCGTGTGTTCCTTTGCTGAGACTGAAAGGCAGTGCAAAGTGCACACTGAGAAGGAAGGAACTGTGGAGCACATGGCATGATAATTCCTACCTAGGGGCCTGATCATGGCTGCCCCCAGTGCCCTGGAGTCCCATGGCAGCTTTAACCCCATGCTGGTTTTCCCCATGCCCGGGGCTGCTGCTCGGCTCTCGGAGACCCCGGTGCCATTCCCAGCCCCGAGGCTGCACCTCAGGCACGGCTCCTGCGAGGGGCTGCGAGGGCGACAGCCCGAGGCGGCGGTGCCAAGGCAGTCCTGCTCTGTCCAAGGGCAGCATTTGCAGGCAGCCATTCCCCTCAGCATACACACGGCCCCCACACCATGCTAAAGGAGCAATTATCATCGTTAAATAAAAGTCACCCTCCCTGTCGATTGACTGCACTTGTTGGCCATTGCTGCCATCTAGCCAGATGCATCTCCAGCACTCGCAGAAGCCCTGAGCCTGTTAATTTTCTCACTGCTGCTCGGCCTGAAGCAGGGATAAACACATCCCTTGTTACTCACTGCCACTGCAGAGACATTTGTAAACTTTCACAGGGCTTTCCTTTTTTTCCAACAGGTGACAAAATACTCTATGACTGCAGGTGCTCTGGGACACATACAGGAAAATGGAGAGCAGATGCAGCTGTAGTTGGAGTAAGGGAAAAATCAAGATAAAGGCAGCAGATGAGAGAGTGCTAAAACAAGCAAAGAGATGATTGAGAAATGGTAGTTAGCTATTTTTGTTGCCAACTTACTGTTGCAAGGTAGCTCTAACAGAGTAATTTTGTCTATTTTGTTATCGTGCCAAATTTTTGCAGGTGCTACCAGGGGAAGTTTGTTGAAAACAAAGTTTTTCAACACTATTGGAAAAGGATGAAGAAGTTGTCAACTCAAGTTAGCACTGAAGGATGTGCTGGAGGTCACAGCTAAGGAGCACTGGCTGGTGTTACTGGACTTGCAAAGTAGGAATGATAAGGAAGTGGTTTCAGAGAGCTTCTGATTCAGATATATTTGTCTAAAAATTTGGTCCCAAAATTCAGTCGGGAAAATGTTCATAATGGGGGGCTTACTTTGCCTCCATCCCTTCATCTCCTTTTGGTATATATGGCATAAAATAGGTCGAAAAAACCAGTATTCTAAGGAGACGTAGTAACCAAAAGATTCAGACAGTTTCAGGGCCTGATTTCTGTCCACAATTCAGCTCTAAAAACCCAATGCCAACTTCCAGACACTGACTTTTCACTTCTCCAGACAACTTGGTTTCAGTTGCAAGAGGTAAAGCACAATGGGTACAGAGAAAATAAACATGGCTGTACACAAAATACAGTGATTGCTCTCTAGCCATAATGTTCCAACCAAAGAAAAGGGAGAAGGAGGATATCAATAAACATCTGTGAATTCAAATTTATTTTACTGTACTTCCCATTCCACCACAGAAACAAATAAAATGTTGCATTTTGCTTCCCTGGTTTTCTTAACTCTGAAAAGGGAGGTTTCATGGATAATCCAGAGTAATATTCAGCTGTGAATCCAATTTATGCAGTGGGATAGGATTAAAAAAGGAACAGAAGGTCTGGATTCTGAACCTGCTGTAACAGTTTTGATTTGAATAGAACCCAAGTCTTGAAATGGCTTGTTTTCCACTTCTGGTTTGGAGCTGGTTGAAATACTGCCACAGTAGCACTTCCTGTAATATTTTAGTCCAAGATCCTCATTATTTGGAACTGAACTCAAAAGATTTTGGCACCATGAAATCCAAACAAAACTCTGTTCCTCACTCAACTGGCCCAGAAGTCAACCCAACCTTAATCTGGTTCTGGGTCCAAATCCAGCTTCAGCCCATTTCCATTGTTATACAGCTAATGCCATAATACCAGCTCTAGCCTCAGGATTTATGATGCCTCCTCAAAGGATGCATATTTGTGTGTAAATACATAAATCACATCAGATAAACAAAGCAGACATGCCAGAAAACAGGAGGGGAGGGAAGAGGAGAGATACCTACCAAGCAGTTTGTCTCTAAAGTGTTGCCAGTTGTGAAAGGACTCGTCGTGCTAATATCCCCTCGTTCAGACTCTTACAGACACACTAAGAGCGTGACGGCTGGCAGGCAGTGCATTTAAGTGCTGCTACTGAGGCCCCCAAATATTGACAGAGTGCCAGACTCCGAGAAACTATTGATGTATGCAGCCGGCCGCTGCTCCAGACACCTCTCAGACAGAGTCTTTAAATGTCACAGATTAATGAATTTTCATGAAATGGAGAATGAGAGAAAGAATTAAAAAAAAAAAAAATTATATCCCATAGCACCAACATGAAAGCATCTTTTATCCCTACACGCAATTCTGCCCTCAAGCCTCAAGATTCCTAATAGATTATAACAGATTGTAAGTCGACATGAGATAAGGGGTGGAGGAGGTTAGACCCTCTGGATCACGCAGAGCATCCTCAAACAAAGCCAATATGCGAGATGGTCATTTACAAAAAAACAGTGAGAGTCAAGGACCACTCAGACCTCTGTTTCATTTTAACCTAAACCACAAGTTACAAAGCTCAAGGGGGAGAGTTGGTTAAATATTTTTTTCATCTGAGGTACACGATGCCAAACTGCAAAATTCAGCTGTTGACTTTGAACAACCCTAACTTTAGAGACATTGAGATAGACAGATGTACTTGGAGCCTCTCTTAGTATTTGATCTTGTGCATGATCTTGCTCAAGAAATCACCAAAGTTATGATAGAACATTTTTATGTCATCAGATAAACCAAGTATGCTGATTATTTCTTTTTCATTTATATCAGGAACTCAAATATGTATGCAAGAACTTCAAATATCATTAAAATGTAATAATGCAAAATGCAGTTGGAGTGTAAATGACAAATCTATGCATAACACATCACTTAAAGAGGAAGGAAGTGAAGGGATGATGCAGATGATGTATGCAGAGGTAAAAATGGGTCATTTATACCCAACCATATTAAAAATACAGCTTCAGTGAGTCCCTTTGCACAAAGCCACTTGTAGGTGGGGCTCCGTGAGCCATTTTCTCCCTCTTTCCCACAGTTAAGGACTCCTGCAAGGCTCTACTGTCCCCACTGCCCCTGGGCTGTCCCGTAGGATTTATCTTCAATGCCATGACCCCGAGTGGGGTGAGCACCAACACACCCAGCTCCTCGCTGGCTGCCTCCTTCCCTCTCAAAAGCACAGCTGTCTGACACTAGTGACTGGGAAATGGAAGCTGCTGCCACCACAGCAGCCAGGCCTGCTGCAGGAAAATCTGGGGAAGCTGACAGCAACCTGACAACCAAAGGGAGTGCTCTAAGAAAAGCCATGCAGCAAGACTCTGTGGTTTTCCACTCTGTTGGAATAAGTCAAGAGGAGGGCCATGAAGATGCTCAGAAAGCTGGAGCAGTCTGTGATGGCAGAATGAGAGAGCTGGGGTTGTTCAGCCCAGAGAAGAGGAAGCAGTGTGAAGACCTCAGAGCAGCCTTCTAGTACCTAAATGGGGCTGACAAAAAAGATGGTGAGGGACTTTAAACAAGGGCAAAGTAATAGGGCAAAGGGTAATGGCCTTAAATTGAGAGAATGTAGATTTAAATTGGATCTGAGGAAGAATTCTCTACGATGAGGCTGGTAAGGCACTGGCACAGGTTGCCCAGAGATGTTGTGGATAGTCCATCCCCAAAAGCGCCCAAAACCAGGCTGGATGGGGCTTTGAGCAACCTGGTCTGTTAGAAGGTGTCCCTGCCCATGGCAGAAGTGTTGGAATTCGATGATCAAATCATTCTATGATTCTAGGATTATCGCTGCAGAAAAGTCAATATTCTTCACTGAAAACTGTTCTCCTAAATTCCCTCTCTCTCTGGCCACACGAGGCTTTGCTCACCACAGCATCTATAAAACCTTATCATAAGAACAGGGACTAACATTCAAGAGGTGCTTGTTTTCACATCATCTTACCAGTCAGATTATTTGTGGCAACCTTTGCCAAAGGAAAAAAAAAAATTTGAAAAACAAAGTTGCCTTTCTGTGTGTGAAGCCAATTGGAAACAACTGCAAGGACTCTGATTGCAACCTCCAGCTCCTCATGACAGAGGAGTCTTTGGTTTTCCAAAGCCAACGCTCTTCTGTTGGTTGGCACATCTGGCAATTAACTGTATCAGGGACTACGACAGCCATTTGTATTATCCATTCTTGTCACCATCCAAAGCATGTCCTCCTTCCCACCACAGATCCCATGACCACCAGAGTTGCAGCAGGGTCTCCAACACCATTACCCATTACCTGCAGCTCTACAAATGATCTGGATGAAGCAGCAAGTAGCCAGGGAGAAGACAGAGCACGTGTGTATGTGTAGGAGGGGACGACACAAATCACTTACGAAGCACAGAAGAAGGCAAAATGTCAAAGCCTATCTCTTCTGAGAACAATTTCTATACAAACAAAGCAAAAAAAAATCAATATAGATTTTCACACAGAGAACTACTTTATACATCACTGCAAACTTAGTTTAAAACACTCAGTACTTTTTCTTCAGGACTTTTAAAGAGCCTGTCTAATGTTACTGCCTAATCTGGCCTGTTATTTCTCCTCACGTAGCCCTTTTCCTTTCTCCTTTCTTCCTCTCTCTTTTTAAAAAATAATAACTGAGGAGCTATCATAAAACACAAACCCAGCATTTCACTCAGTCCAGTATCACATCTTCAGCAAAGGCCAGCACTGGTTAAACTGACAGAAGATGTAAAAACCCTCAGTACTCCCTGTTACAAAAGCCTTCATATACTTCAGCAGAGATCAGCCTCAGGCTGAAGTTGAGTGTTGGCTGGGATGATGCCTGAAGCACACAGAGGCCTAAGTGCCCAAGCTATGAAGTTGCTATGAACTTATGCAAAGCCCTGCCTTCTTCTGCAGACATTAGAATAATAAACCTAATAAGCCTTGTTCCTTTTCACTTTGCACGCCAACATATGAACAGCTGTTCCAGTTCTATAAACTCTGCACCATCTCAAAGACTGGGATAGCAGTGGTGGGCAAAAATTTAGAAGAACTGGAAGCATTAATGATTGCACAAAATTTATCACAGAACAGAAACAAGTAGAATACAACATGCACAGAAAATAGCAGTTGCACAGTAATGAATAGGAACAAATGTGCTACAGAATTAAAATTATTAGATCTTAAGGGGCCCTTGTAAGTTCCTAAGTTCAACCTCCTTCACCAGGTTTAGGATAGTACCACAGGCCGCCTTCCTTTGTCTCATCTTGTCTCTTTGACTGTCACCATAAACTTGCCATCAATTAGTTAATTTCTGGTAGTAATTTCTGATTGTCTGTCTCCTGTCTTTTTCTTTCCTTTCCTCCGTGTGCATGCCTGTGCATACATCACAGATCACAACCAGCTTACACCCCCCCCTTGTTAAAAGTCCCACCTCTTCTCCTGACTTACTGCACTCTTAATCAAAAGGGCAGGAGGAAGCCGCCAGGATTCATTCTTTCCCCTCTCTCCTCCTCTCTCCCTCCCTTTTTTCAAATGGCACAAATGTCAAACTTTCTAAAAGGATGTTTGGCATAGCAGAGTTCAGTCATGTAATGAACAAAGTCGGTATGATCAAAAGGTTGCAGGGCTGCCCACTGCTAAAGAAGAGAGGGAAAAAAGGAAATGGGGATCTTTTCTAAAGTGTGAAAGAATGCATGAGACAACTGTTGCCACTGGAAACACCATGTCTATTAGCAGCAGTGGTGGGTCTGAAACACCAAAACCTACGTCCAGAGTCCAGATTCCCTGAAAAACAGGGCTGTTCTCATCCAATTTTCTGCCCATGCAGAAACAGGAATAGACACAGGTATGGAACTGAAGACTTTTTTTTTTTTTTCTATGTGCTTTCCATCATTCTATGGAAAATAAGTGAATCTATGTGGAAGCAACAGCAGCTAGTTTTGTAGTCAAAGTTGCTGAAACTAATTAGATGGAACACAGATCCACCTATCAAAAATACATTGTCTCTCTGGTATTTTTATACTGCTACCTTTCACCACAGTATTTTCATTCTTATTCTATCCACTGCTGAAAAGAAGAGCAAATTATTCCTCCCTTCTACATATCTAAGATTGTTATGATTTCATAAGGCAACTGGTTTGCAATTGTAGAGCACTTCACAATTGCACGCTTGCATCTTCATCTACATTTCTGATGCAACTCTCCTGGTTTTATTCATCCGTTTATTTGCTGCACTTTGCTGAGCCCTTGTGAAAATGTTTGCATCTCCTTACCCAACATCAACATTAGAGAACAGTCCAGTTATGGCACTGGCTCCTGCAAAACGTCCGCATCCCAGTGGCATGAAAATCGGTGGTCAGAATACTCAGCATGAAGAATCTCTCCATGAGCTCAGATGGAGTTTCCTTGCCACAAGATAACCCCCAAAACGTAGACGAGAAAGCTCATTGTCAATATCCATTTAATAGAAAAATCTTAATTATAGATAGCTTTCAGTCCCAGAACAGTAGATGGGAACTTGAGATTAATTCCCCCTATGACAAAGTATGTGAACAATAACCAGAATTTGTAATCAATACCCAGAGGAGAGAGCATCCAAATTGTAATGGGGATTTGGGATTCATTCCCAGAGGGTGTAATATATGATTTGGAGCAGGTAGACTGGGATTAATTTTTGATTATGAAATATTTGAACAGCAATTTTCAACTTTTAATGAAGAGAGGATGTGGACACCACAATTAATATAATTTCTAAGTCTCTCCATCATATTTCAGGAGACAGATGATAGATCACAAACAGCTGTTCGGGTCATACACAAGTTAATGTGGGAGTGCCACCTAAAGGGAAGTGCACTAGGATGAGACTCTAGAGAAAGATAGGCAAAGACCAGAGTTGCACTTTCCCCATTTCTAATAAAACCTGCTTATTGCAAAGTATGCATTAGAAGTAATTATTCCATGTTTGCTGACTTTATATGGATAATTGTAAGTCAGAAAACATCAGTATGGGAACATGGCTTTTCTCTTACACAGGGAAAAAATATAAAGGTGTTCACAGGAGAAATAATTCTCACTCTGAAGGAAAATTTCAAAATAGGACTGTACGAGGTAAAATATATAGAACCTCACCATGTCCTTGGGAGAATACAACCCAAATTTCTAAAGTCCCTTAGAATATAATAAAACAGCTAATTATTTGCCTAGAATAAAGATGAGTGAGCTGTGAATCTTACCCTTTTCTGTTAGTTTCCACAAAATAATTTTCCTTATGTTTTCCTCACAGGCCAATGAGTAATTTTAATGATTATGAGTTGCATCTGTAGCCACGTAAGACAAGACAAATTTAGTCTATCTGCATATCTTGCCATTTATGAATGACTGTAACAAAGTGAATTTTCAGGACACAGGTTGTCATAGGGGTAAGAAAAACTAGCCTCCATGTCCAGCATTCAGTACTGCTCAGTTGGAAGGAAAGTATCCAGAAGGAAAACATCCTGCCCTGAAACAACTGATGGTAGTTGCTTCAGAAGCAGGAATAAAGATGAGATGAACCAAAATCCTGTTTCAACTCGACACATACTTCATTCCTAATTTATCTCTTCAACCTTGTAAATTATTTTAAAAGATGCTCTGAATTTCTGAAATGGAAGATTTACCTCCTCCATTTTATTCCTACTATAGTAAACTTCTGCATCTTTTACTGAAAAGGCATGAAACAACTCTGGTTCCCTGTGGGCCCACTCCTCCCCTTTCCTCTTAAGCCCTCAGACCCACATCTACCCAAGGATCATTTCCTAAGTCTCCAAAATTATATATAAGTATGCTGTCTCTGCCAGAACCTATTAATCATAAACTTCTTCTCATTTCATTTCAGTATTAAACTCATCTTGTTCAAATCTCTAATTTTCCACACTGACAGAGAAGTTCTCTATACATCATTCAGTTCTATTTCCTAGACACGTTCAGAATTACAAAATTCATTCAAGCCCTTCTGCCTTGCACTGACTGGCAGAGAAGAATTAGCCTTCCTCCTGTCAGGTATACATCTTTTCCCCACAAAAGTATGTGAAAACATCCAAATACAGATAATGACTCAGCTTGCCCTTGTACTTTGTCTTTGCTCTACAGAGCAGTCACTTTACGGAGCAGCAAGTCCCACTGAAATAATATCGGAAGACTACTAACATTTTTGAAGTAAAACCTGCTGTAGCTGCATGGCAGGGCACCACACACTGAAAGCAGCAACAGGGATGAAGTGGTACCATCAGCACCCCTCATTCTACTGGAAGCAGGAAATCTCACAATGAAGTCATGCCACAGAGTGACACTGCTGAGCCTAATACATCACAGGTAATTTTAAGTCATTAAAAAGTAAAATTTGCCAACTACCATTTTCCTCAGTGACTCTATCTAATATTAAACCCAGGTTCAGTTCTCAGGGTTGGGAAGGAAAAGCATGTCAGATATTTACTGCTCTTTCCCGGCTGCAGCAATGTCATCTATCTCATTTCTAACCCAGTGCCACAGCTTCTCTCCAGTTTTACAAAGACACTGCAGCAGCATGCCAGCAAAACAAATGATGGTCTTGCTCTATGGTAAATGGGAGTCAGGACATGAGGAGCACTCAAGCCTCTCTCTGTGGTTTTTTGTTTGGGTTTTTGTTTTGTTGAGCCAGACATTCAGCAGAAACGATTGTGCCTTCCCCAGGAGACACGTGCAACAAGAAGTTTGGTGCTTCAGAGCTGAGGCCAGCCCCTGCTCTGCCCTAGGGCCAGGTATCATTGCTCTGAGAGGCTCTGGGTCCCAACAGCGAGTTGCAACCCACAACATTACTGGGGACCTGCAGAGCCCTACGCTCACACATCACACACAGGCTACAGCAGCCCTCCTGGAGCGTTAATCAAAGCAGCTATGGCAGCAACTCAGAGCCAAATGGGCTCCATGAGGACACGGTGTTAGATTAGTCACTTCACCAATTTCTGCCTCAGTATCCCCAAGTGTGAATTAGTTTTTGGCACCTACAAGTTAAGAAGGCAGCAGCTTTAGAAGAACTGTATGTTAGGCAGACAGATCGATATTTCATTTTAAAGAACAGTTTTATTCTACTATGGAAAGAAAACAGACTGTTGCAGTATTTTTTTGACTGAAAACCTGTAGAAGAAATTGTTACAGACTTTTACAACCAGAATCTGGAAGGGTGTCCCATTGTAATATTTTCAAAGAGAAGTTGTGCATGCAGTATGTATGTGCATATGGTGTTTATGAATTGTTTTTTAACTTTAGATATTTTATTCATTTTTCCACATGGTACAAGTAGAACACACATCTTTGTTGGACAGACACCAATACAGTAACATAGCTTTAGATTTCAGGCACTCAAGACTCAGTGGGACAATAGGCTATCTTCATGCCAGGACATCACGTCCTGAAATTAGGATGCATGCCATCAGGCAGTTCATATCTCACTGAAGATACTCAGCCCTCAATACATTCAGTTATGCTACATTAAGGAAACTGTAACCACTTCCAGTTATTTCATACAGAGATAAGGACCATGAGAACTTTGTGTCTTGGCATAAAACATCCTATTTTGATTTCACTGTACTGTGGGATCTGCTGTTATCCACAGTTTGTGGACTTCATTTTTTTTTTTCTTACTTGGAGCGTGCACACAACCAGCATGGTAACTTCAGTCATAACAAGTTTCAGAAGTCCCTAAAGCAAAGGGAAGGGGCTGAGGAATGGCACAAAAAGACCTGGCTAGAACTTCTCAGGACAGCAGCAGAAAGAGCACCGATGCTACTGACACCTGCATCCCTACCCCCAGAGCCAGCAACACGGAGTTCAGAATTCACTTTTGTTTGTGATGTGTGCATATGTGTAAGCTGCTCTTGCAGACTCATGGGGAACACTGAAAGCATATTCTCCAGGATAACTGCCTATCCAGACTCACTAGTGCTCAAAGTCAGATGAAATGCAAGTGTGAACAACTTACCTCCAGAGCAGAAAAGTCTGCCCTGCTACTGCAGACTGCCATGTCTGATACAACAGACATGTCTATAAACCTTGTTTATTTAATTTCAAAGCTCCTGTTTCCCTTAAGCTGTACCATGGTCTCAGGAAACACAAGATGGTGACATTTAAGCAGTAGAGGCAGTGATTTAATTGCTTTTCCAAGGAAAAAAGTAGGTTCAAAAGCAAAATAAAGTTTCCTTTATAAAGAATGAAAATACTAATATTAAAAGGAATACTTTTTATAATTTAACGTTGTAAACCATCATTCTGTTAGATGAAATGTGAGAAGGGACAAACCAGTTCAGAGAAAATACATAAATATTAATTCTGTTCCCACTGGTAATTTAACACCTCTCTGATACCCCAAGGTCTTGAAAACACTGAGTACAAAAATTAGTTCTTTGCTACTATCTGGAAAAACAGATGAAGATAAGGGAAATTAAACATTTACATGAACTTGAGATGCATTGGTTTTCAGACAGACAAACTAAAATGCCTACGCTGGTTATCTATGGCACGCCAAACTTATCCATTGTCCTACTGAAAGTTTTTTCTAGTGCCTGTCTTAAATTTGAGGTTCCTTGACAAGCTCTAATGAATGGTTAACTGTTAATTGTTTTCCTGATAAAAAGCAAATGCTCTCTGACTTCACTCTTTTCTTGAAATAAGTCCATATGGATGAAATATATGAACTTCTGTCAACGCGACTGCTGCTTGCCCATTATTTAAATGCTAAAACAAAAAAAGGGGGATTTTTTTTTCCCACTCAGGTGCAGCAGGTCCCACCACGGGGAGGTCAGCCCTGCTCTCCCAGGCACAGACCGGGGGCAGTGCCAAGCCCCCTCTCCTCACCCACCCTCTCTCCTGCTGCCCCGGGGCCGCAGGCAGCAACTCCAGCGAGGCGGGGAATAAACGGGAGACGTGCTGCTGTCGCCTCGTGGATCGCAGGTGGCACCGAGCATTTATCTTCACACGCGCCAGGGTGGATATCCACAGCTCAGGAGTGGGAAAGGTCAGCTGTGTCAGCTCTGGTGGCAATCAACAGCCTCACCAGCAGGCACGGCTGTGCTCACCTCGCCGTGCGGGTGCCTCCGGAGCCGGAGCGGAGCACCGGCTATCCCCGGGCATCTCCCACCTTGGCTTGAGGCTCCCTGTTCTTCCCCTGCCTGCCGGGAGCGCGCCGCTGACAGAGAGGGTGGCACGTAACGCCAGTGGCTTCTCTTCCGAAGCCACTGAAGGGATTTCTTATTTATAGGCAGAGGGATGAAAACATGAAGTGCGTACATGGGGGCCCGTGTGGGGAGGGCCAGTTGCTGCCAGGCAGTAATTTCACTCTGAAGTTCCTATGACTTAAATAGCCACTTGAGCTCTGCTCTTGCAGTTTATGATGTCAATAGAACCCCTAAATGAAATTACAGCCTTCTGATACGCAGCGGGGTAGCTTTTCTTCACTGTGTAATATACACGGCCAGAAGAAATTGCACTAAAGCAGAGTTCCAGTAAAGCAGAGTTTATCATAAGAATGTTCCCACTAAAATATGATTAGGCTTCTTGTTTGCCGGATAACACTTCTAATGAATCAGGGTATGTGTGATAGTCATGTTTTGTGAACGCAGACATATACCCTGAGGTGAACTGGGCACTCCACCGCCTCAAAGCACCAGCTATTTAATTTCCACCATAATTTGCACCTGCTTTGTTTTGCCAGCAGCACAGACCCATGCTAGCTGTGGAACTCGCCTCGGTTCCAGGAACTTGAAGCTTGCAAAGATGAAAAAACAAGCAAGGCAGCAATGGGGGGGGATCTACATGATGCATTTACAGGCACTTCTATTTTTTAAGCATGCCTGAGCCTGGCTAAATCTGATCAGTAGCCCTGCGAGGGTGGGGAGAAAAATTCCACTTTTCAAATGGGTAAGTGAGAAATAGACAGAGGTAAAGATCATAATGATGCATCTGGTATACAGATTCAGGTCTCCTAAAGCCCTTTCCATTTCTGTCCATTCTCTTTATGTTACCCACAGATTCCCCCTCTCAGCCCAGGACAGGAAGAAAACCCCTTCATCTTACCATTCACAAACCTTGCTGTTTCTTTATCCTTGAGGTGAAGACTGACTGCAGCTGATAATTAGATATCTGTGGTTAGTGGCTGCTTTACCTCAGTAACTTGCCATCCCTTTTACTTTCCTAACTTTCCTTGTCATATGACTTAATTCAAAATCAAGTTTCACTTTCTTTTCTGAATTACAGGAAGGCAAATTAGTGCTGTTTTAATGTTGTTACCCAGGAAAACAAGCTGTTGCTCAACTTTTGGAAAAGAGAGGCTTTCAATACAAAATAAAAAAAACAAATTGGGAATACCTTAAAACGGGAAATGTACTCAAAACAAGGCAGTTGCTTTTATGTACTTTTATTGCAAAAATTGTCTCTGGATACTGCTTAAATCCTTGTACTTCTGAAGCATCCCAGTACCAATGAATATGCCTACCTTTATCATTACATCTTTTTCTGTGCTTTGTTCTTGTCTGATGCACTTAACACTCACAGAACAAGCAAATCACGTCAAACAATTGTTGTGCAGAAAACAGTAGCTCTGATTCTACTACATAAATATATATTCTCTTCCCCAAAAGCATAAATTGATGGTTTGAACATGAGGAAAAGAATATAATTTTCTCCTTGCTTGCATCAGGCAAAGGAAGGTAACTTTCCCGCTTTATCTATGGGTAAAAGAGAGAGGTTTAAGGCACTTGGCAGTGCATGCAGAGGACTTTGAGATTACCAGCTGGAAGGGATGCTGTAACTAAAATGGCTACTGCTAGAAGCAAACAGTGAATATATAAAATATCGACTGTAAGTATTAATGTTCATTTTTTTAAGCAACTATGATGAAACTATTATGCAGTAGATAAAGAACCTACTACTAATGAGACAATTTATAATCTTGCCATCCTAAATTGTTTAAACAGACAGTTAGAATATGATCTGAAATTGCAGATTTTCACCCTAATGATTTTAGACCATAGGCAAACCATTATAACCTTGCCCTGCCATCAATAAGCAGCTTATACCATAATAAGAAAGACTGATGAATTTTTCCACATTGCTAATAATAAATGAATACCAGCAAAGACAAGTTCCTTTGCTACCAGAGAGACTTGAGAGAATAAATAAATTAATTAAATAATTTAAACATGGAGACATTTGGAGCAACACAGATACTCTTAAAAAAGAGATTAAACATTGTTTTTCCTTCTTGGTGATAGATGCCAGAGTGACAGCCCTTGACTTCAGCATATCCAGAGAACAAGTGTTATACAGGCAGAAGTTTGAAGTTTCAGACATTTAGCACTGTGCTTTGAGAACTTTCCATTTCAGAAGTACTTATGTCTTTCAGACTTACACTGCCTGGAGGGAGAAAGTAAATCAGAGATAAGCTTCAAAGATCAGACCCAAAAGTGTGTGTGGGCGTTCAGTATAGCCCATTCAGAGAACAGAAAAAAAATCCATTATGTTTCTATCTGTGATGTGAACTGCCTGAAAGTTTGGGATGTTCTGATCTGTCAGCTGCTTTGAGTACACTGCAGAAAGGTGATGCAACAGCCAAGTTGGGATCTTAACATCAATTTAGTCAAAAGCTGGGACCATTTGGATTGAGTCTTTGATGTATGTAAAGGTTATTTCTATGTGTATGTAATACTCTTTACTGAAGGGATCAGCCAACTTAATTGCGGGTTTTGTTGAGAGTTGGTGATTTAGTTTAAGTTCAGAGAGAGGTCTGCAGCACCAGGGAATGAAAAGAAACAGCTAACCCTTGCTGCTCAGCGCTGAAAAACGTCTGCGATCAACTTGGGGGTTTGCACATGAGAAAAGAGGAGTTTGCAGTTCTTTACGGTTCTAATGCAAAACCAGACGGATCTCTGAGGTTCTGTCTGTCTTCCTCCTGAAGTTTTCAGGCTCAGTAAAACTTCAGGCTGAAACTGAAGCATGGAGGGGGGCTCACAACTCCACATGGACTGAAACCAACAAAAATATTTGCAAAAATTGCCAGGGAGAAAAGCCACCAAATCCTACGTGACTTTACTTACTGGCTATAAGAAATACTGAGTACCTTAATATGGGTTGGACGTGAATTGACACTGAGCTCAGTTCTGAAGTCAGTGTCAAAGCCTCTGACAACTTCAGTGGAGGACTGCTCACCACCAGCCTGTATGTACAGTTCTCAGGACTTAGAATGGGCACGAAAGCAGGGAAAAGGTGGCTGGAGTTCTCTGTATGTCACAGGTGACCACCAGTGGTGAAAGAAGGGCTGCCTCCCTGGGTGTCACAGAGACATGCTTGTTGAAACACCTGCTGAATAAACGCTACTCAAAAGGAAGGCAAGGGTGAGAAGAATGCTGCCTAGTTAATACCCTGTGTGAGATATGTTGGTTCCATTAAAGATCTTGGTCTTTTGCCAGGGACATGTTTCAAAGAACAGGATAATAACTCAAAATACAAATATTTTGACTGCTACCCTCTGTTTTTTATATGCCTATTTGTTAGAAGTAGAAAATGTTGGTCAAGAAATGATTCATTTCTTCAAGTCAGATAATATGGAAGATGATGAAGGATGAATGGAACAGCCCACGCATAGCCCTGGCCTTCTTAAGCATTACAGCAGAAAAATAATAACAGAAGTGATATGTTCAGCAGGGCAGGAGAGGACAAAAGGAGACAATCTGGGCCTGGAGCTAGAGGTGCTCATCTTACTCTTTTTTTTTTTTTTCTGCCTTTCCCATGCAGCCGCGAGCAAATCACTGCAGCTTTCTAAGCCTTGTCTTCCCTATCCAACAGCTGAAAATAATTCTAAATACCTTGATGTTGGCTGAGACACTCAGTTCTTTGGCATCCCAGATTTTGTATATGAAGTTCTACAAAGTACATTTTTTTTCCTGATTCCCAGTTCCCCGTACAAACACAAAGAGAACAGAAGGGAAGCGAGAGA
>WAAE01016482.1:0-63523 GCA_013400495.1 Nicator chloris | reverse complement strand
AAAAAAAAAAAAAAGGGAAAACACAACAACAAAAACCTTTATTTCCTGCTTCGCCGCGGCGGCGGCCCCGAGAATAGAAGCCTTGACACATCAAATTCTGGGAGCTCACCACTCACCAGGGCTGTGGTTCCTGGTCCAAGCAGTGACGAAGGAGAATCACCTCACAGTCTCTGGAGAGTGGCAGGGCTTGGCTGCGAAGCGCGCCCTGCGCCGATGGGCTTTTTGAGTTCGCTCTGTTCCAGAGCGAGTGCCGAGGCAGAGAAATTAGGGAGGGGAGAGGTGGGAAGGAAAATCACTGGAGCCTCTTACGATCAAACTTCCACTAAGCAAGAGGAAATGTCTTATAAATAAACAACAGCAAGAGAAACAAAAAAATCCATCCCGTCCTGCCAGAGGAATGTACATTATTGTCTCTCGACGGAAAACTTTACACCAGACCAGAAAGCAAGAAAGCAGCCATTTCTCCTGGAGCTACCCTCCCTTGGGTGGGGAGGAGGAGGGCAATGCAAACTTGAAAAAAAAAAATTTGGGAAGTTCATGCGATTTCCCAGTAGACAAACAAAACTGTCCAAGTTCAACAGACGTCACTATTCCAAGGTTTCACGCGGCACTACATTTCTTTAGATCTGATGATCGTCACTGCACCATTAGGGCACATTCAAGGAGGAAGTTCAAGGCAAGGGGAAGGAGGAGAAGGTCACAACATATGTATGTGTGAGTGTAGATCTGTATGCCTATGTTTCTATATTTATTTATGCTTAATACTGACATTTTATGCATTTTATGATTCATATTTATAAGAATAATTTTATATATGTATTTAAAAACTTGAAGTACATGAAATTCTCTTCTCTTGTATGTCCCCATAATTTTTGAGATTTACAGGTCAGAGTTCCAAGGTCTTCCTTCTCACTTCACAAGGCTGCAACTGTAACCTACTTAAAGCTAACATGTTATTGTACTGCAGCTCCCAAGTGACACCAGTTTGGTGATTTCAGTACAGTCCCTGGCTTTGCAAAAAAACTATTGCGTGATTTGGCACAATGCACGGCAAATAGCTGCCTCTTTATGAGGAACTACAGATGGCAATTGAAAGAGTAATTCAAATAATTTATCAAGCACATTTGGAGACCTAGAATGGGGGATGGCCCGAGTCTACGAGAAACCAGTATGCTACAAGTCATTACTAGCAAGCTTACTAAACCTGCCTCACGTGCACAGCAGTAAAAGATCAGAGACTGTGGATGGGAACTGAGGTCCTTGGCAGTGCTGGGCTTTGTGTCATGACTAGGAAAGCAGAGGACAGCAGGTGAGGACCTACTTGAGAGGAGAAGTGAGACAAAAGACTGAAAGACCGTGAGATAACCGAAAATGGCTTGGCAATCTCAACCTGCACTTCTGTTCTAGGGTACTTCACCATTTGAGACAGAGATGCAGAGCTGAAAGAACATAGTGCCCACCCCAACATTCAGCTTACCAAGTCTCAAAACAATTCCTGATCTGTTGAATTCTTGAGGACAACTGTATTCACAAGACACAAGTGAAAACATGTTTTTTAAATGAATGAGTTTTAGATCTGTACGTTCTTGCTGGCAAAGTAATGCTGTCATAGATTTTGCTAGCAACAGTCAGTCTACAATGCAGGTGGGTAAGGCAGAAACAAGCTGAAGATTGAAGTATGGCTGAAAATAAAAGCCAAGAGCCTTTAATGCAAATTTTATAGTAAATCACAGCTTCTTCAGGTTCAGATCTTTAGAAAAAGAGACCGTTAAAGCATTTGCAGCTCTACAATACCAAGGTGATCTTAATAAAATAAAAGAAGGAGGCATTTCCGAGAGATTTCTTAAAGCAGAGCAGTAGAAGTGACATCACTGACACAGCACTGGGAGAGCTGTGGGAAGGACAGGAGTCTCACTGATCTCAGCAGATTAATTGGCAAATTGTAAATGTGACCATCCACCTCATCATATGAGCTGATACCAAAAAGGTCCTTACCCTGGAAGGGCCCTGGGTGACAGAGAGAAGCTGTCAGCTGATCTAACCTCACTAAGAAATGCTTTGCTCATTTACAAATAAGCTCAGCATTTGCTTCTCTCGCTACCTTTATGTTTACTAGCATTGCCAGAAATACTGAAGAAAACTGAGACAAATGTGAGCTCTTGCAAATGGAACCTTATTAGTGAGAGGTGTCCGGAGAGCTGAGTGCTCAGAGAGCAGAGAGGCACACAAAGAATAATGGAACAGAATTTGAAATAATAATTCCTGTCTGTGATGAGGAAAACCTTTAACATTTCTAAGCAGGAAACACAATCAGGAGGCTGATCAACTGACCTTAGGTTCCCAATACCCTAGCTGCCTTTAGGAGAGCTACATAGATGGAAGTGGGGGCAGTATATGGCCCTCTGTGTTTAGTAAGGCATTTGCTAAACAGTCCAGAGATCAATAGCAGACATTAAATTAAGCACTCTGGCATTCTTATTATTTAGTATCATTAAGCATTAAGGATGGCTGTACTGTAAACACAGGGAACAGAGAACCAAATGAAATCTTCTATTAGAAAAAAAAAAAAGCGTATGAAGTTTCTGAAAATTAGACTAAACAAAAAAACACATGCAGTGAACAGAACACGCAATTGTGATCAAAATCTCAGCAAATTCCAACTGTCTGCCTGTCAGTGCAGACTACTTCCCTTACAGAGTTCAGGAGACTGAATTGTGCCATTCTTGCTTCACTGGCATTAACAGTGGTCACAGCCTCAGAACTGCAAAATAATAAGAGCCAGGAGGACAATCATTTTCCTCAGATTTTTTATTTTGACATTTCCCATTTGTGCCCTTTTTCAAAGTTTTAATTTGGTAAAGGCACTTTTCAGCCTGTCTTTTAACAGGTCACTAATAACTTGGGATGCAAGATCTCGTATTTCATTTTTTTGCTGCTGCCACCACTAAATATTTCATTTACCTTGAGTATAGCAGACCACTCTGGACGGTTAATTTTTTTTTTTTTCTTTTCACTATACTGTTTATAGACTAGTTTTTGTGACTCATTATTTGCATTAGGCTAGTTTGATTCTACCTGTTAAAGTGAATTAATATACTGCCTATCAAAACACTTTAATTCTTTAAGTAGCTTAGTGAGGTAACTGTACTGGCTTTCCTTTTTCTTGGGAATTTCTATATTTCCTATATGGAAATAATGGGAGTCTCGGAGATGATACCTAGTTATAACACAAGCTTCTTCTATATAATATTTTTTAATATTCACAACTGTGTTACACATACAAATATAAATGTATACATTTGTGGATGTACATCTGTACATACACAAATACATATAAATAAAATCATCAGAGTTTTATTTCTTCCCACTGTCTTGGCTGTTAGTCCTTGAACTAGAAGACCAAATGCATTTTACAGCAATTGTACATGTGCACACACAGAGAATACAGGGCTAAACACAATCACCCCTAAGGGTTTCTCTGCCTGCCTTGTGTCAGTATAGAGAGGACAAGCCTCAAAAAGGGTGATGCTTTCCCCATCTCAGCAAAGGAAGAGAGAACTCCAGCAGAGGAAGGGGAGTGCTTGGAGACCCAGACTTTTCTGTCCTCCCTTCCACGAGCTAAAGCTCTGTGCTTAGAGAAAGGCCGTGCTACAACCAGACCTTGGGAGCAGCTGCAGATAAGCACATGGAGGTTAATTCTGCTTTTTGCTCCATTAACCTCTGCTCCACCTTTGTGACACCCTCAAGGAAGAAAGACAGGAAGACAGTGTGGCCAGGAGAGCCAGGCACGTGCGGGCGGCCAGGCAGCGCTGCAGGGGGATCTGCCTCTGCACCCTGGGCCTCATGGGCTTTGGCCACCCATTTGCTTTGCTCCTGCCACTTCTGCCTCAGCATCGAACACTTGCAGGATGCAGGAATTCCCCTTCTCTGCAAGGCAAGCTTCATGGCAGTGCCCTGCAGCTTTTCCCTCTGCTCCATGTTCCTCCATAGAGCAGGAGACACGCAGCCTTTGGCAGTGGGTGCAAACAGATGAGATAAACAGAGATGAAATAAACCTAGTGGAAAAGTCTTCTCCAGCTGTAGCGTCTCTACCTATAAATAGATATTCTCCTGCTGTCCTCCACATGCAAACACAGAGTTGAGAGTTTTTTGTTGTTGTTGTTTTCTTGTTTAGTACAAAGCAATTAAAATCTAACAACCTCTCAAATATTCCTTTATTTAAAAAAAATAGGTCACGGACACAGAAGCAGTCACTCATGGTTTGGAGTGGGCAAGCAAACAATTTTCATTTGATTGTGCCCTTGTTTTTCTAACTAGCTTTTCTGCTGTGACCTGCTATACTTACCCTGTCTGCTGTGCTAACCAGCAACATGCCTTTTTAATCTGCCTTCCTGGGGTCTGCATTTGATTACAGCATTCATGTTCTATTTAGATTCTTTTGAATCATGCCCTGTGGTGCTAGCACGAAAGGTGTTATTTATAAAATGAAATTCTGTTGTATTGCAACTTGGATTCAAAGAGGACAAGCAATATTAAATACTTACTTTATTTAATAATATCTTGGATTTATTAACTCAATTTCATTACAAGATTAGAGACGGTAACCTGGAGGGGGTTATTAACTAATAAACAGGCTTCAGGCAACTTTGCCCTATATAAAATAAAATAAAAATACATATATATGCATTTAAATTACTTCTGAGGGCCCAGATACACACCTCTGGCTCAAAAGTATGGCTTTCTCGATACACAGTATTTCTTGATACATCTGTCATATATGCAGAGAGCTCTTGGCTGGAATCCACAAAGTTCATGGTCCCTTCAGGACAGTGGGCATCCACACTCAACAGCTACCCCAAGTGACCAACCCTATTTAGCTGGTTGCATCCCACGTGGGATGAAGTCTACCACTCAGCTGTGGCAGAACTGATGCAGGCTACAGTTACTTCAAACCACTGTGGGCAGCACACCAGAAACTGTGAGACTTTGCCAGCCCATCTGCCCCTCCTTGACCTCCCCAGCACCTCAACGCTCACGTCTGTGAGCTGCTGCACAGCTCTTTCTCTCCCAGCATCAGTCCTGCAAATTGCAGGACATACCAAAGGAGAAGCTTCCCCAAAGCATCTGGGGAGACTTGCAGGCAGCACGCTGTATCTCCCAAAAAAAGGCTCCTGAGCTGTTGAAAGCTTCTTTTTCCAGAAGACAAGGTGATGGAAAGTTCCTGACTGTGCACACAATGTGATATGAATCTATATTCTGGTACTTAGCTTTTTTATGGTAACTTTAACAACACTTCAAACCAGTACGTATTCTGTTCAGCCAGATATGGCACAACTGGCAGCTGAAGTGAACTGCAGTCCCTTCACCTGGTAAGCTGCAGCACATTTGTCAGCACCACAGCCTAGGGACGAGGGCCAGGTTAGGAAATTCACTGCAGGTTGAAAGCTCCCCAGGAGTACAAGAATACCGAGATGCAATTTTTTCTTCATTTCCTAAATAAAACCAACAAATGCTAATACACTCTTAAATGCCTCCACTCTGAAACACTCTACGACAAGAAGTAGCTTCTGTGACTTTGAACCTGTCAGGTCCACAATAAAGCCTGACTCTGACATGGGAAAATAGCACAGTATCAATGTCACAGATACTACAGGCAGGGAATTCCCACTTGGAAGTGCATGGCTGCTAAAAGCTTTCACCCCACATCTGTTGCACAGTTAGCTGTGAGTCACCTGCAGTCAGCTTCATTAGACCTGAAGTGTCACTCAAGTAAGACAAGCTTCTTGCTAGAACAAGAGAATTCAGATTTTTAAGCATTTGATAGATTAAAAGGAAAGTGTCATGATATGTTAAATGGATATTCAAATACTTTAGGTCTCAGTTTTCATCTGCTCACAGATCATATGCCTTTGCTTAAAGCTGCATGGTAGGCAGACCAAAAATAAAGGGCGAATTATTTTTTTTACTCATGTGCTGTTGTTCACTGCAATGACTCAGTGAAGGATAAAATCCAGTGCATGAAGATCATGAAAAGACGGAAAGACTAATGAATTAAATCTGCTCAGAAACAGATTTGAATTCAGAGTGATCTCCGAAATTCAGGGGAGAACACCTAGAGTGTGGAGTTACATGGATATTCCCAAGAGAAACTGCGGTTAAGTAACAGAACTGTATAGAGAAGAGGTTAATTTGGGTCAAAAACGAAGGGAGATTGAGAAACAGATTTATGGTAAAACTTTCAAAGGCAAAAGCAATAATTGCACCCACAAAAGGCATGTGCATCATTGCTACAAACAAAAACACATGCTTGGACTCTCTACAGGCAATCTGGCATCTGTCTCTCATTCCCTCCCTCCTCCTGACCCTGAGACCTCTCTCTCTGGAATTTTGTTCCATGAATATTCCATAATGCTACACTCAGCTCCTATTTTCAAGAAAAGTCAGCATTAGCTAATAAGTGGAAGTTCACAGCATTACTGTCAATCAGTGCTTGGTTTCCATGAGAATGGAGACAGAGCTCAACATAAAGTGAGGTTCAGGCACAAGTGATATTCTGTCTACATATGTTATGCATGTACCACTTTGAAACTACGGATCTAACTTGTTTGGCACTTCATTTATTAGCAGACTCTCAAGGGTATCTACAAAATAAGCCAAGTTTAAACAGCATTCTTTTGGGTCATTTTGAAGTGAGGCAGAAACAAGAAGTATTATTTGGTAAGTTATGAATACTGCAATTTCTTCTTGTTCTCACTCTCCTAACTTCTTTCTATATGCTTAAAACCACCACTAAGAAAAAGACTGAAGCTTTTTGTTTTTTCTAGCTGCCTTTTTTTTTTTTTCAATTTCACCCACCAGGTCTCAAAGAATAACAATTTAAAAAAGAATAACAATTTATCCTAAAATAACTAGTGAGAGAAATTTCTAACTGATTCTGTGGATTATAAAGGGAAACAATCTCTGTTTTATGGATAAATGCGTGCCACTATTCCTGAATTGATACAGTCTGTTTACAATAAACAGACTAGGCAATATGATGCAAGGGCACAGGGTATGCATGGGGTAGATCCTTACAAAGGCACATTTATCTTCTACTATTTTTACCCACTCATCAAAGTTTCTGCCATACTCTGCACTAGAACTAAACAAAGTAAACAGTGTAAGAAAATAAGGAAGTAATTTCCTTTTTTAGGGTACCAAACCCCAGAAATCCTATAAAATGTAGATACATTTCTAAATTTCAAATATCATTAAAATTTCATACAATTGGGTCAATAGCTTTATAGGGAAGTGCTATGAAAAAAAGGTAGTTTTCTAACTTTACCGTAAAGAAGGATTCAGTTTTCAAATACATACCAAATTTAAGACTACTTAGATAAAAGCCCTTGGTCTTACTTCTGATTAAATTAATGGAAAATGAGCTCATGGGTGATGGGAGAGAAGCACCAGCAAACCCAAACTAGTTGACAGACACAGTTAAAAACTGTAATTCTATTCAGTTGTTTCAGTGTGACTGATCTCAAGAAGAATGAAGCAGTTCTGTCAGGACAGACAGTCTGAGCAATGGATGGAAAAAGAGGAAGAGACTCTGGGGAGAGAACATCACTTCGGTGAAGCCTGTGCAAGCTAGAAATCACTTGGCCTCTCCAAGACCCACCAAGGCAGCAGAAGGATAAATGAAATGCCATTTGTATGCATTTTTCCAGGTCCTCACTCTCTCTCCATTTTCCTCAGCCAAGAATCTCTGCATGTATCTACCTAATGAAAAATTTATCTTCTTTTCCTCAATGAAAATCTAAGAAATTCAAGGGACAGACCTGTTTCAAAGGCAAACAAAAATCACACGATGGCCACACTGTGGGGGAATTTTCTCCCTTTTGGGATGCTCTCTTTTTGCCCATGTGAGGTCAGCCTTTGAAGTCCACTCACACAGCCCTATTAACAGAATGTAAGAATTCTTTAATTGACCAGACACTAATATAAAACCGGTACTTGAATTCTATTCTGGGATGCAAGTGTGCACTGTAGGAAGCTGAAGGACCTGGGTCCAGCACAGTTGTAATCCCGTTCTGCAGTCTCCAGTGAAACCACAATTCCCAATTTTTATTCTAGCGTGTTTTCAATCAGCATTTTGTGGAAGGACTGAGGCCCATTACAGACATATTACATGGTAGAACAAACCAGTCTGACCCCAGGCAAAGGCTTTATCTCCCTGTATCTCAGTTTCCCTGCGTGTCAGGCTGGAAGAGTCATTCTTTTTCACTTAATACGGATGTCTTGGGAATTACCTACTTAACATACAGATAAAAAAAGGCTCGGAAAGGCAAAGTACTGTAGGGCTGAGTGAGTAGGCTTGCTGAAGTAACATGGCTGTTGCCAGCAGGCAGCAGGTACCACAGATCTCATGAAAGATCACTCGTCAATTTTAAGTTACGGTCATTTTTGTGCCTGTTCCGTAGGCCCCCAGAGATTAAATACAGCTGAGTGCTATTATACAGTTAGCTCCAGCGAATGAAAAATATACTCTTTTAGCAGTTTTATTCCTTTGTCAATTACTACTTTAAGAGACTTGCACTGTATTATTTTATATTGGGCAGTTGTAAAAATAATTTATTCCCTGAAGAGTTTTATTCCTTTAACATTTCAAATTTTTTTGTTCAATGTTTAGCATGTGACCATTTTTGACAGAGAATGAAAGGAATACTTTCGCACAGGAGCTAATATAGCTCCTTTTCTTATGTACATTTTGATCACTTTCTAAATAAAAGATCTGAATAGGATTTCCAGTAATGCAGAAAACCTACTCAGAATTTTCTGTTTTCAGGTTTCTTTGCATTACTGCCTAATCACCCTGGAGGGGAAAAAGATAAAATTCATGACACAGATCTGTCCAGATGGAAAGCCTGTCCAGATTTCTGGTAAAGTACCAGTCCTGTTGTGGACCAAGCCCCCTTTCCTCCTTTCTTCTAGGTTAATCTTTTTTTTTTTTTTAAGCTTGCTCCTACCAAGGTGTGAATAGATTAGAGACATGTTCCTTAGAGACTTGAAACCCCATAGAAGAGCTGTTGGGATGAAAACCTGTCAAGTGAGCATAGAGTGCCACTACAGAACTAACAGGAAAGCATGCTTGAACACTAGTCAATGACTGACACTGTCAGGTAGCTGTGTGACTTAGTTTTCTCTCTAAGTGGCTCAAACCACAATGAAAAGAGCTGTCATGATGAGGAAGAAGCCTTTTTGGATTGAAAGGGCAAACCTCTGTTTCATTTGAGAACATGGTATCGTGGAGGCAGGAAGCCAGACCAGCCTCCAGCTCAGCAGAGGTGTGTGATATCACAGAACACGGCGACATCAGTACACATGCCTCAGTTGTGGTCACACACAGTACAGAGTCAATCTACGATGAAGCTGTCTAAGACGAAGTTCATCTAAGGATGAAGAGCAGAATGCACAGGGTGTGCAACAGAGCAGAGCTGCTGTTTGAGCACTGCTGAAACAGAACTAAGCTTTTGTGGAGACACTGTTGCACAGCCTCATAAAACCTCTGCTGCTCAGCAGATGTTGATTTCCTTGCCAATTCATAATTCAGATCAGACAATGAAGGATTTCCTGAGGTTCGCAAGCCCTGTTAACGATGGGGAGCCCGGCTCGGAGTAACCCTGGAGCTGCTAAGGTGAAAACATGCTGTCTACAAGATTTTGTACAACTTCAGTGCAAACCCTGGAGGCCCTGAAGACTCACCTGAGTTTCGCTTTAGGCTACTAAACTCAAACAAACTGTGGGAGAAAAGACTGACAAAGCTCATAGCCAGCATCTTTCGTCAGCAGTTCTCAAAGTAGTTTACAAAGGGATTTCCTATTTTATGAGGGCAAAACCACTATGGAGGAACACCTTGCTCTAGACCATGGAGCACAGCAGCAGCAGAGCACAGACGGAACTTGAGTTACTTGTGGTCTAGGCCACCATGTTTCCCACAAGACACAATGCCTGAAACAAATGAATACTACAAGTTAGCAGCAGAGTTTTGTACTTTTTTGTACACAACTACTAATCAGCAGCCACGGAAAACCAGTGCCTCAAAAACATCTGCTCAGTCATATAAGTTTATTCACTGGATGTGGATGAAAAGAAGTCCTTCACTAACTGGAATGACTTGTGTCAATCTTTAGCCCTTTAAAACATTGACTAATTTTAGACTTTCTGTGGCTAAATACATTTGTAAACTATTAAAACAGTCTCCTGGTACATGGAAAACATATGGTTCCAACCATGTTATTCCTTCATGAAGGCCTATTTCTTCAAAGTTTGCTTTAGTTGTACACTAAGCTTGTTTGTTGTTCAGAATGCTTGTTTTTATAACCATTTTCCCTCCTTTCCACAGCTATTTACTGGAATGATATATATGTGCATGAGCATATATATATTAAAGACACATACTTTTATTGACTGAAGATGTATTCATATAGTGCTAGTCAGAAAAGAGTATAAAAGATGCATGTCCCCAGGAACACATTTCCTCTCATAGCTGGTGCATTGCAAGTTTGCAGGGAGGAAATGCTGTTCATTGTGCAGTTTTAATTTCTCCCACATTTGGTGAATACATTTAAAAACAGGGAAGAAGACAGCCTGCCCAGGCCAAGACCTACACATCCATTCAGAAAGAATCCCTACATTTTACTGAGGCTACAGTCTACTAACGAAGAATGTCCATTGTTTCCCCCACCACTCCCAAAATATTAAGCTATAGTTACTCCCTGTTTTAACTGTTTTTCCTGGGATAATTTTCCATGTCAGGCTGTAATCACCATGTTTGACTCACTCTACAGTCACCCTGCCTTTGCCTTCCCCCTCTGGACTGACCCCAGCAAACCTTCATTGCTCTGATCACCAGTCAGTTTGTGAGCTTGAAGGAAGCTGTGCTTCTCTCGGGCATCTGGCTTGGCACTGCAGACTGCTCTTGGGTAAGCTGGTCATCTTAACCTTCATTTGCACTTTATGGTTGGAAGGGAGAAGTATAGCAAACAAGACCAGGCTAGTGTGAAACAGCTAGTGGGAAACAGTCATCTTTAACCAATGCTTGGGGCAGGGTGCAAATCCAGGAACTCCATGAATTCCATCAGCCTTTGGTGGAGAAAAATTAAGTAGGAGGCCATTTCTCAGCAGCCAAGTGGGCTACAGTGAGCACCACTTGTTCAGTTCTGAAGAACAATGGGTCTGGCCCAACACCAGGTCTGAATACACGAGAAGGGGACAAGAACAATATCACTTATATAAGAGCAAAAAGCCTGCTTTAAGGAAATTGAGAGCTGTGCCTTGAAAACACGCTAGACTTATAGTGACAAAGTTGGGAAAACAGCTGAGAGAAGTGAGTAAACAGGATGGAGCAGAAACAGAATTGGAAAAGGCACGATGACAGAAATGCAGGATATAAGCTTGGTACTGGATTCTATTGCTGGATGAGGAAGAACAAAAGCCAAACAAGTCCCTAAATTCATTTCAGCTGCATTGCTTAATGAGCTTCTGCAACATGCTCATATTACGAGTGCAGAATGATACCCTATAAAATAGATTTAAAAACTTTTTTAAAGGTTTTTTTTTTTCCTTGGATTTTACTGTTCTTAAGATCAAATTTCTTTTTTCTGTGTGAATCTATGCCACCAAGGTTGGGACTGACTGATGTGTATGCATCTTGTACAAAGAAATCTAGAATATTGCTCATGCAAAGGTGTGGATGCAACTCCAGAAGTCAGAAGGAAACACTTGTCCATTGAATCAGCATTAATAAATTAATAGATTTATGGTTCAAACAGTTTGCTCAAGTAGCACTGTTTTATCTACAAGCCACAAACTTTCACTTGGCTATGCCCACATTCAATCCGTAAGGCAAGAAGTGTCTCTGAATTGTGAAAACAGAAGGGTAAAAATTGGTAAGAGAGAGACCAAGGAAATGAGAACTAGACCTGGCATGGGAGAATAATTGTCAGTTAAGAAGAGGTAATGGAGAGAGAGAAACATTTAAAGGAATAGCTGTCTATACACTGACTGGAGGTACTTTCAAAAGATCTAAGGAATCTGTAATACATATATAGAATAGGCAGCACTAGGACAGCAAGGGAGTAAGGAAATAAAAAGATATATTCCCTTTATGCCTAAAAATGACCAAGGACATAGTAACTATCATACATACTTTTTAAGTGAGCACATCTGAACTATTGTGCAAAGATTCTGACCTCTTGCTTGAGGTAAATGTAAAATTAAATTTCAAAGACGGAAAAAGAAAGAAACAAACTTGGCCTCCTGATGGGATGCTGAAAGAAGTGCTGCTTGCTTTATTTGTCCATGCATTTTTTTTTGCCACTCCTGCTAGAACAGGGTGAAGGACAATTACTTCAAGTGTAATGAAATGAGTGCCCTAATGTGAACACTTCCCAACAGGAGATCCATGACGCCTTGACAAACTGAAATGCCAGAACCTCTGGCATCACTGCTCTGTCCGGAAACTGCCCTCAAATATTTGAGACATTCCTGGAATTAATAAATAAGTGCTGATTTGGCCCGGCTGGTTGCTGCCTGGTATCCCCGGCTGGCACTGCCTTACAATGGATGGCATTGTTTTGTTGCAGCAGTTCTTTTGCTTTTCTTCTTAAATTTCCCAGTGCCAGCAACAGGAAGACTGATTAACTTCAACAAATGTGACTGTTGAATCAAAGATATGACTCATTTTAAGGAAGCTTTTGTTGGATGCTTAGTCTATCAAACCATGCATACTTTAGATTATTTGGTTCTGTAGACAATATGATCAGGCAGACACAACCATTTTGGTTGAACTCAGGTACACATTATTTTTGTACTGAATGTCTGGACATGAACAAAAGTTATGGTGCAGCCTCATGTAAAGTCTATAACCAATCCTTTCTGTGCTGTCTGGAAAGGCATGCATAGTATACAGTGTGTTGAACTTATCAGAAAATGACAAAAAGCAAGTAAAAGGGAAAAAAATGTTTGTCAGCCTGAAGTCAGTGAAGCTGTAGTACTCAGAATTTGCTTTATGCAATATGCATAAATGTCAGGTCATAATGCAAAAACTGGGAAAGGAAAAGAGAGTATTTTCTCTTGTTATGCTTTTGTGCCATGGAGCAGCCCATAACACATCAGTTAACTTGGGGCTCCTTGCTGGACTAAACAGAATAATGCATTTCAAACATTTCTTTAATGAATAAAACTAAATGTAATACTACAGATATTGTCTCTACTTTTTGAAGCTCACATATACAGAGCTAAGTTTCAAGGGAAGTTCATCAGAATGCTTTTGGAAAACACTCGTCTAGGATCATACTGTTTGCTTTTCTATCCGTGCATTTTCATAACCAGCTTTCATTTGCAAAAATGCTTCCAAATGTTCGTTGTTCAACACTCACAATGGCTGAAATGGAAAAACAGTGGTAAAGAGCCATTGTGATCTAGTCAAGGCCACAAAAAAACTCCAGAAAATATTCTTGCATCTGAAACATGCTTTCCTTATTACAGAAATAACTGCTCAGATCACCCATACTCCTGAAGAAAAATACAGTCCTGATCCTATTATTCAAAATTGTTTAGAAAGAACTAATTTGCAAGATGGATATATGTAACATGCATGGTCCTTTTACAGAGAAGAAAGGAGGACTGCTCTGAGTATTCAAATTACCTTCAAGCCTTCACAACCAGGTCATTTGACTTGAAGCTGCTAAATACAAAGCTTTGCTTGGGTGCATGTGGGTACACGAAATACTTTCATATATTTATACATGAACTATGAATGTGACACATCTACATACATTTGAGCATCTACACACAATATAAGGTGACTAATTCAATGGCATGGTAGCAGAGCTGCATTCTTGGGACTCGCTGCATGAGCAGGCTCAACTTGCAAACAACTGGAAAGCACAAAAGTAGCACTCTTGCTCCTGTGCAAGAAGACTGGCAATTAAATGCCCTCCTCTCCCATCAGTGTCTTAACAGTCCCATACAGCAGTCTGGTCCCACAGAATGCTCAAAGGAACCCATACAGGGTTTCTATGAGAGAACTATCCTTTTCCACCTCCTGGCAGCACAGTTGTAGCTGTATATCACAGTATTCCAAGGAGGAAGGGTGTGTGTGCAGGTAAGAGAAACTGAACTGTGACCTGAACATGAAAGAAGAGACTTTGGGTTCTTGATTCATATGTTTCTGGCACCTATGTCATAGGAGAAGTTTCTGTTTCCACTTACCTATTTATCAGAAAAAGAATGGAAATAATTATCCACAACACTTTGGAGACTGAAAGGCTTGACATATGTATGTGTTTATGTCTGTGTACATGCATAAAGTCTCCTGAATAACATGGGAATATATGGGGGCAGATGCTCCATGTACCCCAGTCCTCCCTCTCCAATAGAGGTCAAGAGTAATCATCTAGAAGAAAATGTATAAAACAAGAGCAAGCCTCTTATCATACCTCCCCAGAATATTCTCCTTCCCTTCAGTGATTTAGCTAACAGGGCATTTAGAAATAGAGAGAAACAAACAAAACATTAAAACAGTCCAGAAATATGGAAGACTATCCTACAGTAAAGCCTGTGTCCATGTCAAGCAATATCATCTCAGGGGAAACCCAAGAGGAAAGCTCAAATTAGAAATAAAGCAGAGCTGTTCTTTTTCTGACCACAGCCAAGCGTGGCAATGTTGGGTAGTGTTCAACCCCCTTATTTAAGCTATCTGTAAAATCTGCATGTAGACAAGAACCTGTAAAGGGAAAGCTGTCATATCATAAAAGGACTATCAAAGGAGGAGAATAATTCACCCTGGAAGGGCCAATTCCTCTTCATTTATTTCAGAGAAAAACCTAAAATTCTGACTTTCAGATTTACAAAATAAAGCAGGAAGGATTTTTACCCTTAGCTGCAACTTTGACCCTGTCAGCTAAGAAAATTGCTACAGGTTAAACCCAAAGGCTGAATTCTTGACTTCAGAGCTTGGAGGAAGTTTAAATCCCAACACACACCAAACTTGTCAGACTTTTCCTGTACACACACGCTCCTGTTTTCCTGCAGGGGAAGTGTGTGTTGGGGGAATTCCTCTAACACTTTTCTGCTGTAAACCGGCACTCTTTTTTACCGTCTCATCTGATGGCATTCTCAGTATACAGATGGGAAGACTAAAACATTTGGGATCCCTTCCTCTGTAGCTACAGAAAGGATTTATGTATGAATCCCATTAATATTAGCAGAAATATGATGAAGAAGTCTGCACTAAGAAGAGAAAATGACCCTGAGTCTAAAAAAAAAATTTCAAAGCTCTGACATCTAGGAACCCCTGTCACAAAGACAAAGAAAGAAGTAAGGAATGTAGGACAACTTATTTGCCCAACTGCAGGACATCTAGCCTGATAAACTCAAGTTGCCTTGATTCAGAAGCAGAAACTGTAACAAGTTAAACATTTTCAAGGTAGTTTCTCTTTTGTTTATTATTGGTTTGAATATCCAAAAAACCCAAACTGGAATAACTGAGACATATTCACACAGGAGGGAAAACAACCCAATTCCATTCATTGTTTTAAATACAGCAGAAAGTAATGTTGTTCCCACTAGCAGAAATGGATCATGATGCTTCTCTTCAGTTTGTCCAATCTCTGCTGCACTCAAAAAAGAGATACAGAGAGGATCCCTAAGCATACTTTCCTGTTTTTCTCATTCCACCTGGCAAAGAAGGATGAGACTGTGCATGCGTTACTCCCCGTACATCCAAAGGCATTGCCTATGGGGTTCTGCACTGAATTGTCTACCTACAGGGAAACCTTATGAAAAGCTTTTAACAGATTCCTGCAAGAAGAATTAAGTAATTCTTCAGAGAAGAGATGGAAGGAGAAAAAAAAAACATTTTTCCATCCCCAGCACCTGCTCTAGCCTCATATAACTAGATGATTATAGCATTCCTCTCTTAATTCATTCTCAAAAGGGGACCAAGTTTAAACTTTACAAACCTCAAACCGTTATTTAACCAAATAAAATACTACTCAACCTTGTCGAATGCTTAAATAAAGGAGGTAGCGTTCAAGTGAGACGTCATACTTATTTTGACTTTAGACCTAACTCAAATCCTGCAACTCTGTGAATAAGAAAGAAAGAAAAATAAAAGTATTTCAAGTGCACCTGCCAGATTCCAAACTGGGTAAATACAATTTCCTCATTTCAGCCTGTTTCACAGTTTCAACAGTCTAAGTTTTCTCCCTCTATACTTTAGGTTAATAATGCTCTTGGTTCTTATTCCAAAAGGGGTCCTGTTTTTTTGAAGCATATGATAAGATTCCTGTGCAGTTTCTTTAAAAATTTAAACCTCTGATTATGAAAACATGCACTCATATACTTAGCTTACAGTTGGTTAGCTATTCCCCTGATTTTTTAGTCCTACAGGACTAGTCACACACTTAAATAGCAAGCAGTTAGAAGTATCCACAAGAGTTTGTAAGTTCTATTAGAATTTTTTCAGGTAGACAAACCTACCAAAATTCAAAATACTAATGCCAGGATTTATATTTCTGTCACTGCTCTGAAAATATAACACATATATATAACATAAAATGTATATGTAAGGTAAATATTTCAATATTTACAAATGCAGTTCCCAACAGAACTGAGACATCTCAAAATCAGTGACAGTGTCAAATGCTAGAAAAAACCAAATCTTTTTGAGCCATTACATATTGTAAATTACAGTGCCCATCATAGAACTTTTATAATTCTTATTCGCAGCTTTTCATGTTGTTACAACTTTTTACATTAAAAAAAAAGTACTATTGATCAGAACATCTATTTTGTTTTACATCCTTTTAAAACAAGAACATAGACTATTTTGCATAGTGCTTTGCCTAGAGGTACCTACATGCACACCCCAGCCCAGGGCATACAGGTGCCACTGGAAGCATTCCCACTTAGATAAATGGTTTTTGGTGCAGACTTCTTGGGAAAGTTCCTGGAGCTGCAACAATAATTGCACTGAAGTCAGTGAAAGTTCTGGGTGTGCCATTAAATGAGAAAGAAATAGGTCCACCCAGACTTGTACAAATTAGAAATACTCTAAACAGACTGCAAATCTCCTGCGGATACTTTAATTTGGATTTTTAAACCAGAAATTCTTTCATCTGCTTTTCACGTAGCAACATCTTCATTCTATCCTGCCTTTCACTCAGAAATCTGGTCATATACATGGTCAAGACCAGGAACATAAAAATCTAGCATTAAATCCTGAAGCACTACTTGCTTGTTCCTTGGTCAAAATCCCTGCTGAGATCTATAAAAGAGTATGGGCTAAAAAAAGCGGCTGAGAATTTATGTAACACAAAAGATGGATGGCACATTATGACATGGTTCTGTGACAGTCCACCCAAACTGGGAGAACTGACACGCAAAAGGATTTCTTCCATGATCTGCCAAATGCACTTTGACCTCTTTTTAGAAATTTCCTTAGAGCTTTTGCTGGAATTCAAACAAGTTCTAAAGTCCATTGTCAAAAAGGCAGACACTTTACAGTGCTCCAGTTTTAAATCTCAGGAAGACGCCCATGCACCTAAACCATTCTTCTCACTCTGCCAAATGCTTTGTCCAGTAAAATGTTACAAAAGGACTGGTTTGATAGGATAGGCACTGCATTCTACTCCTGAAATTATGTATTGCTAAACATGCATAAGTAACATTAAGACTAACCTAAAACCAGTGCTCATTACTTATTTCATTTCCTTAAAGAAAAGGTGTAATTCACAGAAATTATTTTATTTCCCAACAAGTTCTTAAAGTAGGCATCCTCTCCAAAGCTGCACAGTAAGAATGTCACAACATTTTGTTGATTTGTACACTGCACTTCACGTTACATGCCACAGAAACAGTCCAGGCTGAAAAACACTTGTGTGGACAGTGGACCCCAAAAAACAATTACAGAAACAACAGAAAATCATATTTTAAAGAAATAATTCAGCTGCTACTGAATGAATATATAATATATACTGAGTAAATATATTAATGATATGCACTGATTTATATATATACAATGAAAAGTTAGATGGCATGGTCTTAGTCTGTCATGGAGTATGCATGAAGGAGTTCTAGTGTTTAAACACAGGAAGTAAAAAAGCACATTTTGCTCTGTATAGTCTTACATAAACTTCATAATGTTGGAGATAATACATCCTTCTGGCTAAGGGACAAGAAGACCTGCTATCAAGGAAAGTTTGTTGAATGACACTCATCTCCTGCCACACAAAGTGCAGGTCTGGAGATGAGAATGATGCCTAATCTGCAAAGGGAAAACACCTGAAGTAAACATTAAATTTCTATGTTCTTCTCTACATATTTCTGTGTAGCAGAATGATCTGTTAGGCTATGAAAAAGAGTTTCTGTGAACGAAGTGTCTCTAAACTATGAAGCAAATTCTCTAGAACAAGATAATAAGGTTTCCACTATTTGTCTCCTTGGAACTTTTTTTTAACTGTACACAGTTAAAAACAAATCTCCCAGAACCTGGAAGCTATGCCACCCGTAGAAAAATTCCTGCAGCAAAAAAATCAGAGAATCATTTAGGTTGGAAAAGACTCTGAAGTCTAACAGTCCAGCTGTTAACCAAGAACACCAAGCCCACCACTAAACCATGCGCCCCAGTGTCAAATCCACGTGTCTCTACAATACATCCAGGGATGGTGACTCCACCACTTCCCTGGGCAGCCCATTCCAATGCTACCCCAGTCTCAGACAGGACTGCTGACCCAGGATGGAAAGTGGCTCGGTGAACACTGCAGCCACGACCTCTGCTCAGTGGCCTTGGGTGGATTTCATCTGGCTCCACAGACCTGTGTGTGTCTGAGTGGTGTAGCAGGCTGCTAACTACATTTCTCCTTGGATTATGTGGCTTCATTCTGCTCACCATCCCTATCTTCTGGGTTTGGATATCCAGGGGAACAACTGGTCTTACCATTAGAGACAGAGACAAACCTTTGAAACTGCATCCACTCAACCAAACAAGGGTCCTTTGCTTCCATGGGAATCGGCATCATTTTTGACACAATCTAGAACCCCCAATCACCGTTTGCTGTCTCCTTACCCATTTAAATGTGCAACTGTTATGTTTGCTCAGCAGACAGGGCAATGGGAAGAAACCCAAAAAATCAATACATGTAACATAAATCTCTTAACTCTAACCTCAAATCAGTGCCAGGCCCATGAATCAGGGTGTCTCCTGAAAACACCACCATTCTGGGCAGAAATACCACCTTTCTTTGGAAATCAAATGCTATAAATATGACCTTACAAGAAAAAGCTCACAGCCCTTTTCAACACTGTTCTAACCTCCTCCTTGACATAAGCAGCAATAGTCCTGGGTGGGCTGTCACAAGTACTATGTTACACCAGACACTATTAAGTAACACAAAATATAATAAGGATCTTGTGAATGTTCTCCAGAAAATAAAAAGAAGACATTGCAAGTGAACTCTCCTGAACAGTAGGTTTCATGCCTCATCCAAAAATTCCATTATAACTTCTAAATAAATACAGGATATGGATGACGATGATGACGGTGAATGTTGATCTTTTGGAAGTAACTAACACTGACTTTGCAGATCCTTAACACCATATCTGGAACAAAATTAATCAGGAGCTTCCTTCTACATGGTGCCCCTTTAGTGTGCAATGCTGGGATTGCTCATGGTGTCTCTCATCTGCACTCCTGAGCCATGGCAGGAAAAAAACTTCCAGCAACAGTCAGAAACCCATGGAGCACAAGCAAAACCTGTGTGCTGGAAAAATAGGCCTCACTGAACTTGGAAAGTATTACCATATCTTGCTTTCCTGTGTAGGAAGCTATTCACCTCCATTTTAAGCAAGACAGGCAAACAGAAGTCTATTCTGATTCCTCTAACATGGCAGCGTGTGTCCAAGTGTCTGCTTGTGTCTCCTTGGAGTGGGTGATGCACATTAGACATGCCTGTAAGGGAGAAGAGTGGCTCAGAGCTCAGGATTCCTTTCAGGGGTGACCAACAGAAGATGTGAGTTTGCATATGCACCACGTCACCCCCTTGGTCTGATGAAAGCCTCCACACCTCCCCTCCCTCCCCTCTCCTTTAATCTCCGCATGCTGCTATGCGGAAGGTGCCAACTTGAGAACAGACAGTTCTGAAAAGAAGGCAATTAAAAAAAAAAAAGCACAGTACTTTAGAAATTTAAACAACAAGCCCTGTGATCAAAATAATTCATAAAGGGAAGGATTTTATGAAGTCATTTCACGAGCACACAATGCCTTTTTTTTTGCTTTGTTTTTTAAATAAATCCGTCAGTACACATGCCAAGGCAACACATCTGAATACAATATCAGTAGACACACCCTGAATCCCTGCGCCTGTGCTCTCCCAAGTTACAGCAAAGGCTAAAAGTTGGGCTTTTGGCCCAAATTTTAACAATTATCAATTTATTTCTTTTCATTTGGCTGTGTTAGTTAAGGCCTTTTTCTTCCCCTTGCTCCCCCTTACTCCTCCTCTGTGAGAGCTTTTTTTCTCCTCCCTTCACCAAAAAAAAAAAAAAAAAAAAAAAAAAAAAAAAAAAAAAAAAAAGAAGTAAAGAAAAAAGAAAGTCCTGAAGAACAGATTTTTCTCTCACTGATGGTAAGTGTGTCTGCTTAAAAAAAAAAACACCTAAAGAGATCTAACTTATAATGAATCCCTCTGGCATAAGGAAGCCTGTTCTAATCTCTCTTTATAGGGTTTGAGTGATAGTTTTGCTCAATGAGTATTGACAGGGCTGTCCTGTTTCTCAGGCTTTCATTTTCCCTGAGTTGGAAAAAGGATACAGTGCATTTTCACATTCTCCAAGTCTGCAGTTGTTTTTATATAAGAAGTAATTTGCTTGGGTCACATCAGGTCAAATGGGAAGCCTGCCCAGCTCTTGGTTTTAAAGGAAAAACATACAGAAAGACACAAAAACACAGCAGTTTCCTTCATTAAATTCCACTCTACCTGCCATGGGCTTGCAGCCACAATGGAATTTCCCACCCTGGCTGACCATAGCTAAACTTTTTTTTTTTTTTTCTTCTCTCAATAAAAAGTCTTATTAGTTTTCTTTCAAGTGAACTTTGAGGTAAGGGTTGTTAAAGTCAATGCAATTGTCCATTTTAATAAATAAATTAATAAATTAATAAAGGCCTTCATGGGACTGTGGCCAAATGTTGAAGTCCTTATTGAAGCCCAGATTTTGATCTTTGTTACAATGCTGTAAGTCAAAAGCAACTCTTCTAAAGTTATTGGAATTGTGCCTGGGTAAAAGATCACTGAAACCTGAGATGAAATTCTACCCTGAGCTGCAAGAAGATGCTGAGGAAGTGACTCAGTGTGAACACTTTTAAGAACAACAGATCACTAAGATGCTTCACTGATTTCAACGCAGCCCTTAGGAGAACCAGAGCTACTTGCTTTGCTTTGACTATGATTTTATTGTACACACAGGCAAGGGGGGGCTGGAGGGGAAGAGAGAGAGAAAAAAGGATTCATCCTGAACCAGAGGTGAGACTGTTTCTTTTAAGATGCTAAAAAGGTGTCTAATTCAAATTTGGATCCATCTAACTATCAAGGCATTTATACCTGGCCTCTCTCTGCTGAAGGCCCAGTTGTTCCCAGTGCTTTGCTAGTAGTTTGCATTTAACTGCAAATGTTATAATTGTGTTTGCAGAGCAGTTTCCATTCAGACTGTTTGCCCGTAACTTTCTGCAAAGTTCTCCTTTTGGTCTGAAAGGAGAGCAGTTCTTGCAAATGAATGATGCAAAGCATAAAGCAGATTGGGGGCAGGTGGAAAGAAAGAAGTGGAGGATCTGCTCAGCCTTGACAGGGCACCACAAGTGGGTGGCCCCTGCCCTTTCTCACAGTTTTCTCCACGCTGAAAAGCCGTTCAGCTATTTTTTTTTCTCTCTACAATAAATAAAAAAAAGAAGGAAAAAAGAAAAAAAAAACCAAACAAGCCAAAACCAGTTGGCTCACTGCCCCTGTATCCTCTGTTGTCCAGACACTCATGTGTAAAACAATGGCAGTTTTGCCTGAGTCAGGGCTGAGGATTGCTGGACTTGGCCTCTGAAGGTTTTTTTTTTTGACTTACTATCGTGACTTTCATCCAGAGATCACAAAGGGGTTTGCTCTATTTATCACACCGGGCAGACCTTTGAAACAGTCTGAGCCAAATGAGGGCAGAGTCGCTTCTTCCCTTTCAGTGTCCTTTCCCTGGCTGTCTAAGAAACAAATGAGCTTTTAAAAATTTCATAAAATCTCTTTGGTTTCACAGGCTGGCTAGTAAGATACTGCAAAGTTCTCTATTTTGTTTTCCTACGGTCAGATGGTTCTTTTCTTTTTCTTTTCTCCCTGCTCTCTCTGGTGTCTGTTTTTCTAGTTGATTCATCTATTATCCCTCTTTATGTAATTAAATTTCTCTACTCAGTGTGTCATTGTGCTCAGGCTGTATTGTGCTCTGTCACCTCCAATTCCTTTCCTTCAGAAACTCCACATCCCAATTCCTCTTTAAAGTTGCTTGCTGAAGCATTTGTTCTTTCAGCATCCCCATACGTTTATAAACTGGAGATTAGTTCACTTTGTCTAACTTCCAAAGCCATTTGCTGCTTGAGACCATTTCATGAGCTTGTCTATTCATGTGGATAAACAACAATAACAACAAAAAAATAAAATCATCTATACTGTGAATTAGGAAGAATAAATAGCAATTGCATGGAACAAATACCAGTGAGAGTGAAATTAGTAACAGTCACAGTTTTTTGCTGATGTTGCCCCTGCCTGAACTATTTTACTTTGACATACCTTTAGACAGTAGGCTTTCACAAGTTAAAAGGATGATACACCTTTTTAGTAGAAGCAAATGATGTACCATATCATTTAGCTCATGATTCCAGCTTTTCTAAACTGAAAGGTCCCTAAACTCACAAACTCCTGTCTAAGATGATTAATCTGAATACTCTGCAGTTCCCCAAAGCAGTCCATTATTTTCCACAAAGCCTTTAAAACTTTCTACTAAATTCAGGATTTTGAAGTGATGTCTGGCTAACAGATGTGCTTGTTCTGACACTTTTAGATATCTTCTCTCAAAACAAGAGTCCTTTCAACAATTCAAATTCAAGTCAACGGCAAAATTCTATTGATTAAAAAGATAGCCTCAACTCTTGAATTAAGGAACTAAGCCTGTCGGTCACTTTGTATGTAACATCAGAATAAATACAGAAATTCCAGTCTCCATGTGAATCCATCAAATTGTTTTCATTATCTGCAGTTTAAAAATATGGCAGAAGGTTAAAAAAAAAAAAAAAGGGTTTTGAAATGGTTTACCGGAGAAATGAAGGCTGAAGTTAGATGTAGCCCAAGAAGCCACCATGAGCAGCAGAAGGGCTGCAAGAAGGTCTCCTCTCCCCTGAGAATGCGGCTTTGAGCACCCTGGTCTAGTGAAAGGTGTCCTTGTCCATGGCAGGTGGTCTGGAACTAGATGATCTTAATTTCAACCCAAACAATTCTATGTTTCTATGATCAGATGTGACATTTATGGCAGCCTCCTCAGCAGATTTCCACTCCACTTTCCATTGGGTCTCACCCAATCTGCAAGACATCACATACCTCATTTCTCTGCTTGAACCCCCTTGGATCTGCATTTCTGCTCACAGAGATGCACAGTGCTGAAGGCTTCCAGGCTTTAGGGTCTACATCCACAGTCTGCAAGACTCAGGGGAAAACTGGATCATCTCTATGCAACCACAAATGGTATAAAAGCAGATAGAGGTGAGAACCAGAACTTTCTGTGTCTCTGGTACAAACCTCTATGTGGTAAATGGCTCATCACAGACTGATGATCTGTTGGAGAGAGAAGCAGGAGACCAGGTGTACCACTGAAGTCTTAGAGAAACATTTGCTAGCAGAGCTTCAATTCTGGTCAGGGAAACTTAACAGCCTTAAACACCACAACTGACTAAATAAATGTCTTATAATTTTATAAATGACAGCAGGAATGACTGCAATTATGCTTATTAGCAGATAAAAATGTCTCTAAAGGATTGGACCGGGGGGGCTTATAAAGCAAAACAGGAAACAGGCTCATTGAATACATCTGTGGTGCATGGTTAATCTAAGCCTTGCATACGTTCATTTTCCATGCCAAGCATGATCAGTATAAGACATGATTACAGTCTACCAGTTCTAGGGGTTAGAGCTTGAACTACTATGGAAAACTAGCCTAAAATTATAATCATGTTAAGATATTAGATGTATCTTCTTAAAGATCTGCTTAGCAATTTTGTATTTTGACTGCTTCAACAATATTCCCAGAATCAAGCCTTTAAAATTACCTACTTCATTATTTGCTATGGATTTTTCTGAAGTCAGACTAGGAAAAACGTTGCAAGTATGTTACAAGTTCTTCTCTATAACCTGCTCATGCTGCATTCAGTTTGATTGGAATTCCACATAATTTATGATTTTTACAGCCTTCAAGAGTGGTAGGAACAGGAAAGAGAAAGTAAGACTTATTAATCACACTTCAACAATTTTGATATTTAGGATAAAATCAAGGATCCAGAAAGAAAATATTTCAATGATTTCAATATCTCTGGGATTTCAGATTTCTTATTATTTATTTGCTTAAATTGTAGATAATTTAATTACTAAAGTACCTAATTGACAAAATAACTGGGCAGATGTAAAAAAAAAATCACTAATGATAAGCTAGCCACCAACAAAACCAATATTTATCCTTTTAAAAACTCCCACATCAAGAGCAACTACCTTTCCCACCTTCAGAGCCAGGCACCATTCCTAATTTCTATACAGTGAAAACCATAAAAGACATTCCACAGACAAAGAAAGCTATGAGGTACTGGACCTCCAAAAGCAATTCACAAGCTGGAGATCACAAACTCTCTCAAGGATCCCGCCCTTTTACTGCTCAGCTGGGCTGGGCCGGGCTTGCAGCTGGGACCTGGGTGAGCTGCTGATGTTGGCCTCCCGGTCCTGGCAGCAAGAGGGACGGAGGTGACCGAGCGGTGGCCAGTGCCAGCATCCCCCCCGCTCAGCCCCGCACGGCCCCTGCACCGCTCAGCGCTAAAACCCTGGCTGCTCTGCTAGGCTGACGTCGGAAGGAAGGTGACGACAGCCAGACTTCTAACTTAAATTTCATCCACCACCACAACTGAAATGCTCGGATTTTTTTTTTTTTTTTTTCATATTTCAAAACCTGCCAAGATCTTGTTTTTGATTAATTTAATATTATTATCATTGTTTTCCCCTAATGTGCAATTCCTGCATCAGAAAGATCTAGCTGGGTACTATGTTTGAGATGCTAAAGGTACATGAATTCTCTAGAAAGATTCAGCATTCACTTGCTCAGAATGGCAAGTTTCAATGAGATTTTCCTTGCTTTAATCGGTTTGAGCTAGCTCTTTGGCATTGTCTTATAAATAATAGAAGCTACACACTGCACTGTTATAACATCATTCATCTAAGGATCTCATAACTTAATTAAGAGGGACACTGTCAGGTAAAAAATCATATATTTTTCATTAAGTAATTTCCTTATCTATGTTACTAATAACATTTTAAGCTATTAAGCTGGAACAAATTCTTAAAATCTAATTTAACATCTACTTCTAGCATGTATATATTATATATACACACATCTGGTTTACTCTCTGAGATATTAAAACAGATGTGCTCGCTTTACTTTTGTTTTAAGTTGGTTTCATTTACAGATTTTCATGTGTGAACAATGTTCTTCCTTCAGAGTGGTATAAACACTCCACAAGAACATTTATATGCAAACAAAAAACTGTATTAACATCCAAGAAAATAAAACATATGTTTTTGTTAATATAAGACTTGCAAGTATTCAACAATAAAACTTTATTTTTGGAGAAAACTGCCTAACATTGTATGGTGGTTATTTTCACTTTCTCTAAAGGGAAGGTGACAAGTACTATTTCTGTAGTGCTTAATTATGGGAGAGCACAAATCTGTTTGCTGCGAGGGAATATATCATTAATAAATTCATTCTGCTATATTTGAGCCTCTTCAGATAACCAGAAATGTGCTGTTACTTCACTGAGGCTTAAAGCAAGGCTTGCTTTTTGATGGGAGAAGCTAGCTGTGGGGAGAGTTAGCATAATGAAGTTTCTACCTGTCAGAGTTTAGCTCAGCTCTAAGTTGTTGAAGTCTACGTGGCACTGCTGTAATAGGGGGACAGTCACTAAAGCACTGCGGGGTCCCTGGGAGCCTATAGAAATAAAGTGTAACATCAAACACCACACTGCGTATTTTCCCAGGCTTCACTTAATACAGGGTAAAACTAAGACACATGATCAAAGTCACACAGTGAGTTGATGATAAAACCAAAACAAAAATCCACAGCCCGCACCATTCATTCCTCACTGAACTACTTAGTTTCTTCCTGACGTTTCAATGTATTTCATATGAAGAACAACAAATAAAAAACCAGATTTTCACTTTTAATCTTATTAGCTAATACAGAAAGAAAGATGGGGGGTTGACTTCCAGTAGGCCATTTTTCTTCTCAAGAGATTCCTCCTCTTTCTTCCCTTCCCTAGGTTCAGTGATCAGCAGAGCAGGTGTTCACTTGCAGATCCAGAGCTCCTGACACAAAAGGAGTTTTATATTTCGTTTTGCTTTTCAATGGTCCATTGCTCAGACATCAGTCCCAGAAGACATTCTGCCAACTACTAAATTTTTTCAGCAGGTGGGGGTTGAAATGAGAAGCAGGTCATGGAGTCAACAGCACAAGTCAGCTGTGTCTACTGTTTAAAAAGAAAACTGCAATAAGACTTGAAAAAAACAGAAATAATAAAAACATACAGCCAAAAGGCCTCTCAAGAGCCAGTGAGGAGCCATGGGGGTGTGCTAAAGCCAGCCCTGAAGAATGGCAGTACAACCTGATAGTCACAACTAAACACAACGCTGTTGTGCACAAGACTCCCTGAAATGAGAAACACTAGGGTTCTTCAGCTGAAATGGGACTGCCTTCAAACTCAGCTGCAAATGTTACATGCTCAAGGCTAACACATTTCACATTGCAGAGACAATATGAAATTAGGCCAAGGACCACCTTCTATGCCAGGAATAATTAAAGAAACACTATTCTGCCTGAAAATGTGTTTGATGCAGTAAATGCGTGAGGTTTTAGAGGTACCCTTTTGCTGGCTGGTTGCAGTAGTGGGACTTCATGGTATGTTTGTTTGCTCGTAGCCAAACCTCTGATAACCTCTGCTAAAGCTTTCATTATTTCACGTTAACAGCATTTTATGTTGGGATCAGATACAACTGCATGAGAGTCATAGTTTTCAAATAGGGCAGGAGAGTGTATCCAGGCTGCTACAAAATATGGATCCCAAAGACAGCCTTCTCATGCTGCATCTGCTCAGGATCCAGGATATAATAGCTTAGAACCCTTGGCATGGGTCTGAATGGTGGCATTCCTGTATCATCTGCCAACCAGAAAGTTGCTTCATGGCCTTGGTTAAGTCTTTCAGATTACTGGTGTTTCGTTTTTCTAATTAGTAATGCGTGGGACTTGAGTGACAGTGCTTTTGCACTGTGAAGTCCAACCATCATTATTTAGATCTCAGTCAAGCCAGCCAGGGACAACAGATAGGATAATGCTTTTCAAAACCGTATTTGTGTCTTTATGTCGTCCTAAAAGTATGAGGTCTGATTAATCTGGTATTAATGTGTATAATTGTCTCATTAATCAGCACAGACCTTTTTCATATCTATGTATGCTTCAGCGGTGAATAAATTGTAACAGTGATGGTATTTTCTCAAGTAATACAATTTTTAAATGTCACACACACATATATATGTGTGCAGATATCTGCCTTCCTCCCTGGCTATTTGTAAGACCAGAATATTGAATTTAAAAGGGAGCTTGTCTAATACACCAAAATCAATCCTAAGAGTCAAGCACAGCTATCATCCTTCAGGCCCACTTTGCTTGCTTAAAGGCTACGTTAATGCCCAGAAAGCAAATTTACTCGGATTTTTTCTATGCTTAGGGAGGTTTCTCTTAAGATTTAGAAACAAATCCTTAGTTCATGGATTTAAAAATACTGTTGAAGCCAAAGTAAAAAGAAAAATGCAACACAAAAAGACTTGATACAACTTAAAGTTCATATTTACTGTAATTACTGAGGAAAAACGTCACAGCAAACCAGCTGTAGCTATTTATAAAGGAATTTAAGACTGACTCTGGAGTCTGATATCCTTTCCTCATGGACAGGCTGAGCACACAGAGAAGATGTTCACAGTATGGTACTCTTAAAATGCTAAAATGATGAGCCAGAGCAATCATGAGTCAGTGGCCTCAACCCTTTCCACATAAAGGCTAACAAATTCAAGCTGACCATTACCCTAAAATAATTCTGGTAGGCCACAACATGATGACATTCATTACATGGGTCTAGTTCAAAGGTGTTGCAAAACACAGGTAGAGAACTTGGTTTTTCAAAGCCGAGCACTAGCAACAAAATACTCGAGTTTTCAGTGCTCAGATTACACAGGAAACCAATTGAGTTTCTGTGTTTGAGTAGCTGAAAGCAAATATGATTGTATTGCACACCCCTCTCTCCTTTGCCCATTCTTGGGCTCACACGTGCACTAATTCTCCCCCTCAGATACACACCAGCTCATTTACTTTCTTCCTTCCTCTTGCATTCCTCCAACCTCTGTGTCCATAACCAGCTATCCACTTACGGTTTTACGAAGTGTTTATATTCTCCCATCCCTCTTTAGCCATGGCATGAACCTGCAGAAGGGCTTTCCTCCCCCCCAGCCACCATTCTGTCAGGTTGTGTCAAGCCAAGTAAGGCAGTAGCTGCTGCAGAAATGCCCTGCTGGGAATGGGTCCCTCTAGGGTTCATGCCAAGGATTAAAATGGAGTCTTTTGGTCTATGTTTTACTATCATCAGACAATACAACCACTAATTATAACTTTGCCTTGTCTCTCACCTCTCACCAGTTTCCTCTCTTCCCTGTGAGCAGAGTTAGAGACAGTGGAGTACATCCTTTGGGTATGTAAGGAAGGCGTCCTTCATTAAATGCTATGAAGTGCTCTGCGGTCCTCGGAAGCATGGTGTTATTTAAGTGCTAATCACTCTAGCCTTCAGTATGTCCAAAATTATTTCACTTGTTACCAAAAAGCTCCATTGTCACACATTACATTGCTGTTGCACTGAAAAATAATTAACAGCCTACATTTTGGGGGTCCATTATTTCAGCTGTCTGCCTGATTAGGGAATTATCCAGCATTCCCAAGTTTTCAACAGAGAAATTAGGAAACATTAAAAAGGTAGGCCAGGGAACAGCTCAATGAAACAACTCATACAAAGAATGAGAAAAGAGACCATTCCTTCCAAACATGAAGACAAAACAGTAGCTAAAAGTCAAGGCAATCTGACGTAGCAAGCAATCTATATGATAATTTAAGAAGGTAATCTTTTCGATAGAGTCCCAAAGATTATCAAACTCAAGTATTCAGTAAACGATTCTTGAGCAGAAATCCTAAAAGTTATGAAGGACAGCACATAATGCTCAAAACAGAAATAAAAACATACGGTGATCCAATTTTCAATTTCAAACAACATGTAAAACGGGATGTATACAAGAGAAACAATCCCTAGTACTTGGAGCACTAGAAAATGAGGAATTTGCTGTCTCCTCTCTTGTTTGTTCACAACCTCTTCAATTCCTTGCCTCTCTAGATGCAACCGACTCGACCATCTTGAAGTCTAGCTAATACACCGGTATAAGTCAGAGAAACAATATCCTTGACTGACCCCAACAAAACCAGGTACGGCTGAAACTGCATCCAAACAGACCTCAGACTTCAGTGCCCACCAGGGTAAGACCTGCATTACTTCTTTATCCTTCAGTTTCCACATTCAGTTACCTAATATTGGGCAAATACTTGGATTACCAAAAAAAAAACCCACCATCAAACCACCCTTCCCCCTAAAAAACCCCAAACACCACAACAACAAACCCAAACCACAAAAACCCTAGGTGAAGTACCAGTGATACAGAAAATTCAATAAATAAATAAACCAACCTCCAAAGCTTTCAACAGATATATAAGTAAGCTGAAAATTTACAGAAGAACAAATCTTTAGTTGGAGGTAGAGCTTAGAAGACAGTATAGGTATTTTAGGAACCTGAATCTCAAGATCAAACAGCCTCTGAGGCACACAAGTCTGGAAAGGGGCATCTTTCAAGGACTCTTTCCTTACATTCCAAACTGGTGGTTTGGGGCTTTTTTTCTCCCTTACTGTCTCAAAGCTGTAGAAAGCTATCCTTCTTTTCTTTCCAGCTCCAACTCCTGACTTCCAACACTGCCAGCCAGGCCAGCACTCAATGCACTCTGCCTCCAGCCCCTGTGGAATTTCCCACCCTGCTGCCACATGCCCGGCTGTGCTCACGGAAGTGGGAAATCTGACAGGATTGTCAAAGACACAGCTTGGGATAGTTGTTCCTCATAACTCCTCTGTCAGTGAATATTCTCATATTCCTCTGACAGGAAAGCTGCTATACCTTTCATATTCCTCTGCTCGCAGCCACAGATTTCCTCTTTGCCATTAAAGCAGCAGTTAAATATGTTATTATGTGAGAAAAGGTTTAAAAATCTTGTGCAGATTAAAGCCAACAACGCCTTAACTGTATCTGGTTTAATAAATTCTCTGCGCAGCATAAACATGGGAAGAAAAGCAAAAAGAAACCAAAATGTATCTATGTTTATGTAACACAGATGGATGTGCTTCATGCCTGTAAAATCCTTATTTTATAAATCCAATACATAGCTTATACTTGTGTTAATGCAAGAAAGAAAAATCACTATTACACTACAAACACTTAGGGGTAAATTTTAAACAAAACACAGAAAGAAAAGCTGTGCAGTAACTCACAGCCAGGCAGAGATCTGGCGCTCACACAACAGATCCCAGCATGAGGAACCATTTTCACCTCAGATTCACAATTTCCACTTTCAGATCAATCCAACCTTGGTATCTATCTAACCTCATTGGAAGGCCACTGTTCCCATTGTACCTGAGCTGCCCTCCATGTCCAGTGCCTCCATCCCAGAGTCCCTGGGAGGCAGAACATGCTGCTTCCCCAGGTCCTCTGCGAGAGAGGTGCCAAAGTATGGGACAGCCCAGGGCTGAGGCGTTTCAGGCTGGTATGGTGTTCAGTTTCCCTCTCAAGTACATGTTATGTGGTTTTGTGATTTTAAAGGGACGAAGAACTGAAAAGAAAAAAAAAAAAAGCCAAAAAAGTCCTGCTCACTCCAGCAGGCCAAGGGCTGCACTTTCTAATGTTTTCCACTGATTTTCCTCTGTTTCTCCCTATCCCCTGCCACAACCAGTGATGCTGTACCTCATTACTTTCAAGTCATCTTTTTTTCTTTCTTTTTTTTTTAATGCTATCCAATGCTTAAACTGTCAAAACCAAAGTCATGACTGGAGGGGCATTCTCTCCGATGCTTCCTTCTGTTCCTTTTGCTACAAGGTAAGATGCCATTGCTATTGGAAGCAGAATAAACAATATTCCCACTCTACCCAGAGTGCTTGAATGACAGTTTCTCTGAGAAATTTTTCACCCTGATATCTGCACGCTTCTGTAAAGGCAAGCCTTGTGCTGATCTCCACACTTTAAGGTGAAAGCTTATGTTAATAGAGCAAACGAAGCTACCACCTCTAGCTGGTTCCAGACCAGGCCTGATCTCCCATCAGAAACAGAGATGACTTCAAACCAAAGTAATTTAACCAAAGCCACTCAAGTATTACACTGGTATCTCAAAGTAGCTTTGGTGATCCAGAAAACCAATAAATAGCTGATGCTCAGTGTGGGAAGCAATGTGGTTGGCATTGTATTAGGTGAAATTCTTCTTTTTGATTACACAGAACAATGTTCATAGTCTCTACCTCTCCTAGTAACCCCAAAAAGGATCCCCTCCATTTGTTTCTACACGGAAGCAGGTGTACCCTATTCACAAATCAGTGTGTCTCTTCCAAAAATCAGTCATGACGTGAGGCAATTAAGAAACACCTTAATGACTAAATGAAGGTGCACAAAATCCTTAGGCACTTAACAAAATTTAGGCCAAAAAATATAAACCATGCATAAATAATAAATGTATTTAGTGCAATGAATGCCTTTTCCCTATACATTTTGTATGTTATGAACTGAAAGAAATGAAAAAACATGAAGTAGATACAAATACATGCACACACAGAGAGAAAATTATGTGGACTTTTCTAGCATGAAAAGGAAATTATTAAAAGTTGGATAAACAACAACGGAGAATATGACAGGGGCAGCTGGAGAACCACACTGGGGGACAGAACTTCTAAGTGATTCCACACACAAAAATGTCTCCCCTGACAATCCGTTGTTGTTCAAAGAGAATAATGATTCTAGAGATGAGTTTGCATTTGTCTTCGGATGTCACAATAAATGCTAAGAAAGCAGCTGAATGAGAGTTATTATTTCCTCTGAGCAACGAAGGGTTTGGGTAGACTGTCAGAACACCAGCACCCGCAGTCTGAGGGCACATACAAAGCAACAGCAAGCTAGCAGGGAGCTCAGAATCTGTCCAGGGCCCTGGGAAAGGAAGATGAAAGAGGCCATGGGGCAAAGTGGAGATCTAAGAAAGGTAGATCTGAGGACCACAACTGCAAGGCAGCTGTTAAACCATGAGGGAAATAGGAACACAGTTTGAGAACAGGAGGCATAATGTTTTCCAAGACCAACAGAACACAAATGCATGCAAATTGGCGGAGAATGTGCTCCACAGAGGCCTACGCTGCTTTGTTGGATCAACTCAGACAGTTTGGGGGGACTGGGGCTGCATCCAAGTCCTTACCCTATTCACACATGTGCCACTCTGAGCACAGCAGAAGGACTTGTACCCCGTCAGTGCTCAAGAGTATCACAGCTATGTTATAACTAATCCTCCCTCTCTAACTGAGGGGGCTGGACACAACATAAATCCAGCCCTACCTCTCAGTAACAAGATGCATTTCCAACGGGCCTGATGGAGTACTTGGCCAGATGATGACTCTCACAGTCAGATGTGCAATCTACCCTCTGGCTCCCTGTTGGTTTGGACTTACTGCCTATATACTCTAATATTCAAGACTGCAAGAGATAAAAGAGAGATTCATGTTTGACTGTGTAAGACAGCATGTTACTGACAATAGGTAAGCCATGTCCTTGGCACCTGCTGTTGGCAGAACTGGCCCTTTCCACTGCATGCTCTTGCCTGCAGTGCTCCTTTATGGAAGAAGACAACTGTAAATGACACTAAATTATTTTTCAAGACACTTTAGGGCAGCTGGAAAAACATCAGAAACTGACCTAACAAAGGGTGTAACCTCCCACTTGTCAGGCTGCTTTGGAGTGTTGGTGTCACAATACTGAGGAACCTGTTTCACTATTTGCCAACTTCCATGGCACATCTGAGTATCTTTGTTTAATCAGAACTAAGTCTAAAATGGACTATGGATTGTATTACGAAAGCATAAAAGTATTTTTTAAATCCACAGCCCTGCCCTACGCCCCCATACCATTCTATCAAAACATACACGGGAAAGTGTTTACAAGTTACAGTCTTCCAGCCAAGCTTAGTTTCCTGTATATATTTCAAATGCAATGTCTCAAGAACACACACATACAAAAATCTAAACATGCAGGTGGTGGCTGGACAGTTCTGAGCTTCAAATTTTAGATTTGAACCGTGTTATTTTCTTATCCACTGGCTTCAGTCTTTCAGTTTTCCCCACTACAGCTGGGTTAGAGGATGAAGTCCAGACTACAACTCAACAAAGGGGAAGGCTGCCTTTTCTGTATGCAAGGTGCTCACAATTAAGGGGAACTCAGAATCACAGTTTAATTTGGCATTTTCAAAGCTGAGATGTCTTAATTTCAAAGACTGAGGTAAGTCTGTAAATTTCAAAATATCTAGCACACCATCAAAAACATGAGAACAGAGCAATCTCCAGCAGAGAATCAAGTGCTTAAAATAGGACAAAGAAATGATACAGATATTGGATTTGCATGGCAGGGCTTTGGTAGCAAGGGGGCTAGAGGGATGGCTTCTTTGAGAATCTGCCAGAAGCTTCCCCTATGTCCAAGAGATCCAGGGCCAGAGGGCTCCAAGATGAACCCACCACTGGCCAAGGCTGAGCCCATCAGTGACTGTGACAGCTCCTCTGGGACAATGTGCTTGAAAAGGGGGACAAAAAACTGCAGAACCAGCAGCAGTAGAAAGGAGTTAGAATATGTGAGAGAAACAACTTTGCAGGCATCAAGGTCAGTGGAGAAGGAGGGGCAGGAGGTGCTCCAGGCACTGCAGCAGCGATTCCCCTGCAGCCCCTGGTAGAGACTGTGGTTTGGCAGAATGTGCCCCTGCAGCCCATGGAGGTCCATGTGGAGCAAAGATCCACCTGCAGCCCATGGAAGACACCACAGCAGTGCAAGTGGATTCCTGAAGAAGACTGCATCCCCTTGGGAGGCCCATGCTGGAGCAGACTCCTGGCATGACCTGTGACCCCAGGGACAGAGAAGTCCACTCCGAAGCAGGTTTGCTGGCAGGACTTGTGACCCTGTGGGAGATCCACACTGAAGCAGCCAGTTCCTGAAGCGACTGCACCCTGTGGGAGGGACCCCTGCTGGAGTAGCTTGTGAAGAAGAGTAGCTTATGGGAAGGACTCACGTTGGAGAAGTTCATGGAGGACCCCATGCCGGAGTAGGGAAAGAGCGTGAGGAGACCTCCCCCTAAGGAAGAAGGATTGGCAGAGACAACTTTCATCATCTGACCTCAGCCCGCATTCCCCATCACCCTGTGTCACTGCAGGGAGGGGTTAGAGAAAATCAAGAGTGAAGAGAAATGCAAGAAGAAAGGAGGGGTGGGGAGAAGGTGTTTTCAAGATTTGGTTTTCTCTCTCATTATCCTACTTTGATTTGACTTGTAAGAAATTACATTAATTTTCCCCAAGTTGAGTTTGTTTTGCCCATGTTGGTAATTGTTAAGTGATCTCTCCCTGTCCTTATCGTGACCCAAGAGTAATACTTCCTCTCCCCTGTCCAGGTGAGAAGGGGAGTGATAGAGCAGCTTTGGTGGGACCCTACAGATCAGCCAGGGTCAGCACATCACACATGGAACTGGGCTTTTCCTCATTTCACTCTCACAATCCTGTGGTAAACCATTTCACTTCATCTTTGGTTTAATTAAGGAAAAATTTATTGAAAACTCTCATGCTCAGAATGAGAACATATTAATCTTTTGTTCTGAGTAATAAGGTGCAAAGAAATGTAGTCCTGGCAGGATACTAATTTTTGATGTTGTCAATTAAAAAACTTCTCCTGGTGTTTTGAATGGAAAAATCTCTCAGAAAGTGTTTTTATCGAAGCACCCAGTTCCAAGTCCTGGATTACTAGGTTAAGCTCTGTCAGCAGAGAGACCAATATAAATGCTTTTCATACCATCTGCCTTGATGCCTTGACAAAAAAACAAAGAAGAGAAAATACATAAGTCCAAAATTCTCAGATTTTAACCTGTTTCCCTTTAATGCAAAGCTAGGAAATACAGGTCCTAAAAATATAAAATTAAAAATATGTGATTACTTTTTTCTTTTTATCTTTCCACAAAACCTTACAAACATCCCAAATCACCCACTGTTTCTAGGACCTCATTTCTTTTTCTATTTTGGAACCAGAAAAGCAGCTTTAAGTATAGGCGCTAGCAAATCATTTGTTCCACTCCCCGTTGCTGTTCTGAAGAGAGCTCGTTACAGTGCATGCATTTTACCTGGTGTTTATTGGGAGGCTCTACACAATTACCAGGATTTTGATTTTCCTGTTTAAAAACAAATTAGTGTAGTGTGCAGGGCCTTGTAATATTAGTCAGCAACTCCAACAGCTAACGGTGGAGGACAGTGCCTCGGTAGAGGTGTTAGCGATCCATCAGGCCAATTAAAAGAGTAGCTTAGGCAGAGTCCGATACTATTTCTCAGTTATGGTGGCTGTGCCATCAAGACTTGTGAAGCAGCGAGATTTGGTGTGAAACAATCAAGTGAATCCATACAGAGAAAAATCAGGGAAGAGCTGCTGGAATCCCACAGCAGAGAGGAAAGGGAAAAGTCTATCTGCCAGAGATGTACCTTGACTTACCAACACGAAACAGGGTTGGACTTCAAAAAAACCAAACCAGCTCAGACATGAAACAGATACTGATAAAGTCTGTCTTCCTATAGATTTGCAATCAGAGCCTGTGAGCAGCAGACAAGAGGAGTACAATTGTCTTTGGTCTTCTCTCTCAGAACAAAGATAATGTTCTCGGTGAGCAGCAGACAGCCTGTGCTGTGGCTTGTCTGTGCTGGCCAGCCAACTGTCCTCTGCCAAACATGCTTAGCTGATAAATTCTGCTTGTTTTATCCTCAGCAGGGGCACTACACTTGAGTTTTTCTCCTCTCCTTAGATACCCATTCTGTAGAAAACAAATAATTTTTTCAGTTCTTTCTGACTCAGCTGAACGGTATCAGCACACTCAACAGCTACGTATGGGTGTGGCGGACGGGCACAGGGACAGGCAGTCCCACAAACTCAGATGAGGTAACTTGGTAACCAATACTCCAGAAATCGGAGGTGTTTAAAAGCACAAAGTGGATCCAAACTTTATCTTAAGCCATGCTCAAGGTAAAGAGAGACCAAAGCCTTGTTCTGTTTCTGCCTTCCCATTTGGACCTCCGTGAGGCCTGAACATGCACTTCTTTCTCACGTGGTTTATTTCTCATGACTGCAGAAGCAGGCCAGCAGGATTGCCCACCACTTAACTTGGAGAGAAATACTGCACAGGACTACACATATTTCGTATCACAAACTGTTTTAAAACTTTGTTCTTGTTTTTTCTTGTCTTACAGCTTCAAAAGCATCTCGTTTGAACTCAGAAGTAAACAAAAACATTTCTTCCTGTCCTGTCCCACCTGAGAGATGACTGCTGCCTTCACTTTGAGGAGGTTAGCAAACTCTTCTTTCTCATACCCAGTCTCCCATGTCAGCTTTTATTCCTTTCTCTCATCTTTCTGCCGTGACAGGAGAAGGAGTTAAAAATCTCGTGCTGTTTTCTGGCCAGTACCTTCTTAAGTATGTCACCCCTCCCCACGCACACAGGAGTTGCACTGCCCTCTCCCTGGATGGTTCCACATAACTGTTCTCTGAAGTTACAGAGATGGGAATTTTTTTCCTCAACATGAAATACTGTATTAAGAGTGTGGGTGGGAAATATGCAGTGTAATGGAACCGAAACCCCATAAGGGAAATCAGCGCAGGCAGCTGCTGATACACTATTTACTTGGATAAATCATCCATTTTTCTCCCAGGCCAGATGACTTGAGGTATCACCTACCCAGGATGGCAAGTGCAAATATAAATAATAAATAAATCTAACTGGGGAAGAATTCTCACTGTAATGGGGTTTTGTAGAGAACTAAGTTTCAGTTAAACTTAATCCTTGCTGTCTTCTGTGTCTCCAGCAGCAGAAACATCTGGTCGGTTTTAGATTCCCCTTGGATTCCCAACTTCAAAGGGAGTTATAAAGAATAACAAATACATGTACTGGCACTGAAAAAAAAAATTAGAGCAGCAGGAGAGAATGGTAAAATTGTCCTTATTTGACTGCTAGTGACAGGCGCCACAGGCAGAACTGTGAGAAAAAATCTTAACGGCTCAGGCAAATAAGCTTTTTTTTTTTAATGACTGGCTCTCTGTACTAATGACGCAGAAAATCTATGGGATCTGCCCCATAATGGCAAGAAGCACATGTGCCAACAAATATGCACGCAAGGGTATGCAGAAAATAGATTTCAAATCAGATATGTACTAAATAATAGGCAGGAAACTAGGAACTAAATGTTGTTCTCAGCCTTTTCACTGATAGTGCCCTGTGTGTACCACTGGCTATATAACGCAGATCCAAATTTTGGCTCTTTAAAGTGAGCAGGTCATTGTAATGGGTGGACAGAAACAATGACTGTCACATGCACTTTTCAAATCCTACTTCAAAACCTCCAGGAACAGGGGTAGGTAAGCAAACAAAGTAACAGATGTCTGCAGCTCTCTGTCTTTTCTCTCTGGTGGCTGGAAAGCGAATGCTATGCTCCTTTCATGAATGAAACACACCAGCAACGACTTATGACATGCTTCTGCCCTTACGTGCAGAGAAAAGAAACATCTAGCTTCATTCACCCTGAGCTTCTGAATCAGTGCACTCATGAAACAATCACACCCCATTCCTCACTTTATCCACGCAACATCACAACCTCCTTTTTCCACTTATTGTTCATCACTTCAGTCATAGGGTTAATAAAATAAATGCAATATGAAGGATGTGTGAGGATTCAGAAACCTGTGTGAAGTCTCCTATCTGCTAAACATTAACTCATGCTGTATGAACATTAACTCTTGTATGAAAGCTGAACTTGTTACCCCCTTTCATCAAAAGTATAGGCTCCTAAATGCCTGGCATCATGCAATGCAAATTTATAAGACCGATGCCAGAGAGGAAAATTACAGAATAGGCTTTGGCAAATAGTATTAAAACCACAGCCATCCTTCTCTTACCTCCCTTTACAGAGAGTCCACAGAATATAAGTTTTGAAAGCAATCATCGAATAAATTCCAACGATTCCTGAATCAAACAGACTGATCAAATTGTGTATATTTGATGGGACAAGAAAAGCTGTATTTGGCAAATAAATTATTTCTTACAAATAACTCATTCAGTTCTGTTGCTGGAGCTGCAACCACGACTTTTTTTGTGAGCTTATTTTGCCTTATTATGTCACGAGGTAAGCAGCTTCCCATTGTTTCCTCTTTAAAGATATTTCAGGATTTCTTAAATGCCTCACATAATAACAAGATGATATCAAGATTTTCTCACAGATACAGCAATCTCATATTTATATGAACCTTTCAGAAGTTTCAGTTGCAAAAATCTGAAGTTCTTGTACAATGCAATGACCAAAGGACTTAGACACTTCTGCAACAGGCCTCCTACCTGAAGGACCCTATTCCCAAATTTATTTCTCACTGTATATTAAAAACCTGTAAGTGAAGATGCTTTACAAACTGCTATAAAAATAGGAATTAAAGAATATACCATGAAATTTGTCATGCCTGAGACAGGAATCAGCAATTTCTGAAGCTGCTGCCGTATCTCTGTAAAACAGTTGAGTCTGAAAAGGGAATCCAGAACTAACCTAAATGCACACAGTCAGGAAGACAATTCTATGGGTGTGTACTGCTAATAGCTTTTTCGGAACCAGTGGGATAAGCTAATTTCTTTTGCCCAAGTTAACTTTTGGGAAAGTCTCTGACTTCTTGACCTGAGGACTGTTGATTCTTGAAAGGGAGCCTGCCTTCTTAGTGGGGCTTCATTACCTGTGTTGCTAAAAATCTTCCTATTAGGAACCCTTTTGGAATTATGCTTACAATTGCCACTTGCCAGCAAAATGGCCCATTTACCTCTATAAGGAAAGACTGAACAAAAAGATCAGGTGATCTCAGGGTACCCCAAACTCATACAACCAGGGGTGACTCCATCAAGTAACATTTAAAACCAAGTTAACAGCAGACATTTTCTAACTTCTGTATTTGCAGCCAGGAGAGCTGTACTGCCAGTGCTGATTTGGGGCAGAAGGCAACATAGGCTGCAACAGCTTGAACAAGAACCGTGTGTTCTGACTTCATCCAGCAGTGTGAATTGAGAATTTCCAGCATCAACTTGATCCCCAGCCTGCTAAAGCCTAGGAGAGAGCTTAGATGAGGCTCAATACACGTTCCAAGGGAACTTCATCTGTTTCCTACAAGAAATGCGGGGACATCAGCTAACAAACACTTCATGAGTTACATGCCAGGACTTCTCCAAACATCTTCCCAAATGTTTCTTTACATCCTGTTTATGGCTCATTACATTCCCCTGTGACTAGGGCTGGTAGACCAGCTCCTACATGGTCTAATAGTTTCTTGAGTACCTTTCCTGTGCTCTTACATATCTGCAGGCATCCAGGCACAATGCAGCAATTGAATAGAACCATTATAAACACAGTTCAATTCCTGACTAACCCTCAGAATGCACATATACATTTGCAAAGCATTAATGGCATGGTAAGCTAAAAACAACCATCTCAATAATATCAGCCAGCTAGGCAAGACCTACAGATGCTTTCTGTTTGCTTGGGGTATTTTACTGCTTATATTATTATCTTTGTGATGTGTGCTGCACCACCAGCATGCAGGAAATATTGTGAGCGTGTCCACAACATAAACGATTTTATTTATTTATTTACTGAGCTCTGAGGTGGGGGAGCTTTTAGTTTTGTACTTTTTAAGGCCTAAATACATTAATATTCCAACCCTTCATGTTCAAGACTGGTGCAAAATCTGTTCTTCAGATTAAATCAGTCTTCTTAAGAATAAATTTAATTTATACTGATATAGTAGGTTACGTGATTAATTGTGTAAAAAAATGCTAATGAATACAGGAGACAGCTGTTGGAAAAAGCATACCTTTCTGTCTGTCTTGTCACAGGACAATTAACAGAGAAATACGGAACCAACAACACTAATGCACTATTGCCCCAACATATATTTACTTAAAGCAGCTGTTCTGTATCACAAAATATGCCTTTTCTGTTTTGAAAAACAGAAACAATAGGCTAGGTGGTCAAATGAATGGAAAAAAATTTCAATTGGTATTACTTTGTCACCTTCTGTTTGCCTGCAATGGGAGAGGGATCTCCAAAGTTTGCAGAACCACAGCTTCCATTGAATGGGTGATCAGATGTTCACTGATCTATCTCCAACTTACAGAAGTTGCAGTGCTGATATTCTCACGGAATATGAGTTTGTTGTATCTATCCAAGCTCAAGACAGACAGACCTGAACAACCAAGATATCATGAGTGGGTTAAGTAGCTCAGTCCTTCAAAAAATAAGGATCATCACACTGTTCAGACAAGGTCAGATGCTTTACATTTTCCAGCAAGAGAACAATTCGTAACTATGTTCTGTGCTTTTAATATTCACCCTTGCCCTGTTTGTCTAACATACCTCCCTTATATTCATGCTTTTCTTTTGTGGAGTGCTCTCACTGAAACATATTTAGGCCAATCCTGAAGAATTTAAACTTAGACGAAGCAGTAATCTATAAAGTAAAATGTCCCCAAGGCATCTACCACATTGTGGCCCCTGACAAGACTGCTGCCAGAAGAATTTCTCTATTTAAGATTACAGCTTCTACATGAGGAAGAAAGAGAGATAATGTGTTATGGGTGTTACACAGGACAAGGAAAGATGCAAAGCAGTAACCAGAATGTGTTCTTCCAAGGGAAGGTCCCTTTAAAATCAAATCTAGGAAGTAACAAATAAAGTGAATACAGTAATATTAACTGTATAGGCTTCACACTATCACTACCTTCTACTGTTTGCTCCCTTTGCAAGCAGCTGGACTCAGATGGACACACAGAATTTGATTCATAACCAGCCCCCAGAGATGGAAGTCAGAAGAGCTGAAATGGTATGAAAGGCTTTCCAATTTGCTGAGCAGAAACACAGAATACATTTCCAGGGGAGATCTACATACAGTTAGAGAGATGCATTCTGATTAACTGTTACAGAGATAGAAAGTCCCATAATAACATCAATACAAGAAGATTTCAGAGCAGTGTAAGGGTCACAGAACTATTTAGGTGGGAAAAGACCTCCAAGATCATTGAGTCCGACCTTTGACTGAACACCACCGTGTCAACTAACCACAGCATGAAGTGCCATATCCAGTTGCTCTTGAGTGCTTTTGGGGATGGTGGCTCCACCACTTCCCTGGGCAGCCCATTGCAATGCTTTACAACCTTTTCAGTGAAAAAAATCTTCCTGAGGTCTGACTTGAACCTCCCTTGGCTTGAGGCCTCCTTCCTCTTGTTCAGTTGGGTCCTCACACTTATTAATTTTTTAAATATATTTTTTTTTTTTTAATTAAAAAGATTCAGTAGAATTCTGATGAAACACTCCCTTAAGTACCACCTAGAAGAGCCCAAACACAACCCAGTATTTTTGCTTCACAGGATAGCTAGACTTTGAAATTTGCTTTTGTTTCACAGTTGAATTAAACACTGCATTGCAAAGTTACCCATGAAACAAAAATAAAAAAATCATTTCAATCAATTCAATGTTGTTTTGACAAAATAATTTTGTTTTGATTGCTACTCTCAGTTTTGATTTAAATTTTATATTAGAACATGAAATACATTTTTGAAATAAAAGTTTGAAACAAATGCATTTCTGTTCCACAAATGCCAAAAAGCTTTATCTGGAAATATGAATAGAAAAAACAAATAAGAATCCTGGAAGTTGTGGGTGGTTTTTTTTGGTAATGAACCAGTATTTCCGCACAAAGAGAATACCACTATGTATTTTTTAGTGCTTCTAGTCCCGACCTTCAGTACACTTTAGTGAGCCTCAGAAGCTTGTGATATCTCCACAATACTACCAATATATCAATGACAATCTAATTATTATTAAGAATCCAGCTGATATGCTGTTCTTGTCCAAGAACTGGTGGAGCTTCCCGATGTATGAAAGGTATGAGGCTTTTTCATGCAGCCAGCTATGTAACAACTAACACACATCTTGTGGGTCAAGTACCATTAATTACTGCTGCCATGCGGGGAACTATCAGAACCAGTTCTGAGCAGGATAAAGCAGCAGACTGAGAGTCACAGATAGTCCCACTCCTGTAGGAGAATCTGAAGTGAGGAGAAATGAGGCAAATGTCAGTTGTTTCTGCTCTGCCCTGTAACCTTAAACTTAACCGGTAGAATAATGTAGGAGCAGTTGTGATTAATAAGATATTTAACATCTAAAATTCCTTTAACTGTTTGCCTCACCTGCTAAGAAAGCTCCTATTCACTGCTCATACATTTGCAAATTACTAAAATGCAAAACACCATGAAGTCATGTGAAGCTTGACTGAAACTCTAAGACAAATCTTGGCCTAAACAGGGAAGAACTGAGGGCTTTCACCCAGATCAGGTAGCAGCAGAAGTGCCAATGCATGAAACTGTTCATTTAGGAAGACCAGGAGGAGAGCTGAAGCACAGCTAGGCCTTTAACCATGACAGCACATCATTCCCAGTCATCCCTGGCTGTTTCAGCACTGAGATGCTTATGGGTAGTGGTTGTCTCCCACGCCATTTGGTGAGGGGTTTTTGTAACATGGTCAGAATCTCAGTAAGAACAAAAAAATTTTTGTTTCTTATAAAATGAACTTCTGAATGCAGTGCTTGGAGAAGAAGTATTCAAACAACTGTACTGCTTAGTCCCCCATGAAAGCATTTTTAACCAGAACTTGAACCTGCCTACTACAACATCAGATGCCACACTTGGCAAGGCTGAGTGGGTAAAATCTTGGGGAAAACTGCTAACTTGCTTGTGGAGTTTTTAAAGTATGAGATTTGGGGAGAGGTACTTGGGAGGAGATAAGAGTGGCTAAAATAAAAGGAGTTTGGCTTGCATATTCATACCAATATGTTATTAGCATAGGAGAGAAATACAAAGGCTTGTTCAAAAGCCTGAACTAGAATTACCTCTAACACAGCTTTTCCTGCCGCACACCAAGCAGACTGTTGAATTTCTGTTCTGCATACTGGACCCATGTGCTGACACTTTCCACAATCTGAAAGGAGCTGAAAACCCTACCCTTCATCTTGCGTGTGCCTGCAGCAAAGGCTGCCTGTAACCCGTTCCTAGCAGTAAGATTTCAGAGGAACTGCCTGAGGAAGATGACTGAATCCTCATCATGCACAAAATAAAAATACAGATTTAGAAATCAGAGAAAACAAGAAATACCCAAATGCAAGTCCATGCTTCAGTATCCTCACCACTAGCAGTCAATGGTCCTTGGGCTTAGATCCACATTGAGTGAAAAAGGTTCCCTTTACAAAACAGTGCCTCTTCTGAATGAAGGACTTTCAATTCTTTTACCAGCAGCTTCCCTCTCCCTTAGATGATCTTAGTTATTAAACAAATGAGAAAACCCCTCCCTCTGCTAAGCATCCCTCCACTCATTTCTTTTAACTTTCCTTGTGTTTCCCTTCACGCCTCCCTGGGTTTGTTGTTTTTAAGCCCATGCACTAACCTGCTCTCTTTGTTCTTTTTTTTTTTTTTTTTTTTTTCTTTTCTTTTTTTTTTTTCCCATTCTGTTTGCTTAAACTCCCAGCCCCAAAAGCAAATTTGGAGAAAACTGGCTTTCTCTAGTTATCCCATTGTTCTTCTCAGGCAAGATCTATTTCAGATGTTTCTATTTCAAATATTTAATGACAGACCTATTCATACAAAGACATGCCAACACCACTCCCCTGTCTCTTTGGCATGATGCAAAGCACAGAAAAAGATTGTCACAAGATACAAGGACTCTGTTAGTCAATAAAATCGACTTCTAACTCATAAACAGTATGTCGCAGATTCCATACGTTGCCACACTTCCCAGAAGCACAAGCCTGACAAAAATCAGTTTCAAGGGGGATGCCATGGGCCAGGCTCATCCTTTTAGCACTACCACAGTGGACATTGGCTGGCTTCCCTTCCAAGAGGACCTGTAGAGAAGCCAGAGACTGTATTGCGCCTTGGAGAATTAACTTATTTTTGGGGTCTTGTGTTCACTGCAATGTTGTTTGTAAGTACAATGCTAATGTTGCCCCCAGCATGACTCCCACCCACAACAGAAGCCTCTTGCTCAAACTAAGTGCTATTTTAACTTGCCTCTTTGGCCTAAAAGCAGATTACAAGCGGCAGCCCATGTGTTGCAGTTACCAGTGTCAGTAACACAGTGGGAACTCATCAGTTCTCTAGTTATGGGTTTAAAGCGTTGATCTACAATCCTGCCTTGTAACTGGGGTCTAGACTAAAACCACGGAATCCTTATTCCCAGGTAGAGGTGATGGTCTGATGTTAATAATCTGCTTCTCCTCTCCTCAGTCTTGCAGTACATTCTGACAAAGAAATGCTCCAAATTCGCAGAAGAAACCACATGCCCAGAAATCAGCACGGGATAGAGAACCCTTACAAACACCAGTCTGTAACGCTGCTGTAACAAACTGAGTCAGAACAGCCAAAACAATACCGGTGATAATCACTTCTACCCACTACCTCTGCCTACCCAGGCTATTGTTTGGAGTGAGGACGGCTTTTCGCAAGCCCCTCAGAGTCACCATCTGTGAAACACAGCACAGCTGCACCAACAGGTGACATGAACACAGATTTTAGCTTTGTGTGAATTGCAGGTCTTACATATACAGTCAAAGGCATTTTAAGGCACACATGGCATGTGAGAGCAAGCTAAGGTGTCCATATAGTCAGTTGCTGTGTGGCAACTCCAACCTCTTGCATATTGACTGTTACCTACATGATCCTTCTCTTCACTCTAATAAACTGGCAACAGATGAGCAAATCTAAGTACTGGCAGCTGATACAAACCACCACAAAAGTGGCCATATTAGCATCTGAACATCTCAGGCTCTACTTTATTTACAGTCTCCAGGGCTGTAATCCCAGCTGGTAGTTTTAATTAGTAGTGAATGTACTTTCACAACAAATCGGACCTTCTCCTTCTTGGGCATCAGAGATCCCTTCCACAGATGACTGTGGATTATGAAGAGACAAATTTTGGGGATGTTGGGCAGACAGTTTTCTCATATCACATATCTGAAAAACTAGCATCACTCTCTGGCTCACGAGAGGACTTGGCAGCAAGTCAGACTATGACTACCCAGAAGACTCTTCCCTCAGTGTCAGAGTGGTAAGACACATAATAGAAACTTGCAACAAAGCATAAATGATTCTATTTAGAAGTCAATACAAAACTGTGGACTACAAGGCCAGCTGCAGGGGCTGTCTTTTTCTTGTGAGTTTTGAGCCAAAATATGGGATAACAGGGCAAGCACCATCGGAGTATGTAAATATCTCCTCTTTTCCCAGCCTGTAGCCATTAGCGAATGCCTTATACGAAACTGCAAGTGCAGTAGGGTTTCAACAGCCTTTTTCCTCTCTTTGCTCTGGGATTTTTCTTTTCTTGGCTCTAACTAGTTGCAACCAGTTGTGAATAAGTCGTTATCCCTCTGTGCAACTCACAGCAACTAAAAGAAACCAGTGTCATTATGCAATTTTCAAGGAAAAAAAAAGAAAAAAAGTTTTGTTTTATGGTTAATTATCCATGGTCTATTTACAAAATAAATCAACCCATTGTGCACCACCAGGATTTGTGGCCTCATTTGAACTTTGCTTTTCATTAATCACTTTAAAAATAAAAGCTAACTAGTTTTTTTTATTCTTTTTGTTTTATTACTTGCATCTGGGTATAAATTGTAAAAATGGTGAAAGAACAAAGTATGGATTATTCACCCTCAGTTTCATGACTTACATGATCTCAGTCTTGTCTTTCTCCACGTGCCTAAATAGATGCACAGTCCAAAAATTCCAACATTCTGTAAGAAATGTAGTTGCAAGAAGATCGAAATATTTTTATATACTTAAACTTTGAGTTATTAAAAAAAAAAGGCAAAAAGCTTGCCTTAAGAAACGAAAAGGTGGGCAAGCATCTACAAACATATTTAAGCTACCGAAGGAGGCAAATGAAATTACTCATGTAGACATCTAAGTAATACACAAATGTTTGTGACAGCTGAGTACAAGGCAATTTTGTTTAGACAAAATCTACTTGCAGGCAGGCTGGAGAAGGCAGACAATGGGTATCTGATTTCTTTATGGTGCTTACAGTTTACACAAGAAACCAGAAATATTTTTTTTCTGAAAATGGTTTAATTATATAAGAAGTTTAACTCTTGTCCCTATGAGATGGCAGAGGACTACTGAATTTCTGAAAACTAGCCAGTAAAGAGGCAGACAAAGGACATTTTTAGCTGCTGTAAATAAAAGCCAGCTAACTGTTTTAACGGTTATTTCATTCCGACAGGAAACAAAATACATATTAGCATAACACTGAAATTCTTAACTAAGAAAGAATGAACAATTTATTTTTTCACTATGAACTGTTCAAGTAAAACTGAAAAATAAGAAAGGGTGATAAACAAACATGACAGAAGTATATACAGTGACAGTATACAAAAATGTCACTCTTTTTTTTTTTTTTTCCTTTTTATTTACCTGTTACCCTTAAGTGTCCTTTGCCTTTACTATGACAAAGAGAAAGTCACAGTGCTCCACCTAATCCCTAATGAAATGCTATGGAGAAAGTTATGCTGTCTGGAGGCCAAAGAATGGGATTTTGACCCACTCAAGACTACAACTTTTTATTTCTAAACTCCTGAGCTGGATGCAAGTATAAAGGCGATTGAGCTTACCCAACAGATATATCTTAGAAACTAATATAAAGAATTGAAGCTAAGAAATTATATCAATAATATTACATATTATTACTAATAGGAGCTCTGAAAGATAATTTTTGCTTGCCTGTTGGTGTGAAAAAGGAGTGTAGAGATTTGAAAAGTTAAAGAAACCCACTGCCTCCTCCTCCACTTTGCAGATGGCTGAGATGCCTTAACTTTCATTTCCAAACATAAATTAGCTCCTACTTAAATGAAAGTAAAAATTTAAAGCTGCCTCCACCTGATTGCAAAGCACAGCGGCCGGGCTGTGGAGAATGGATAGGCCTTCAAAGCAAATAAAAGCCTTTTTAAGCGACTCCTCGTATGAACGCCTGCCCTTGCAGCAGCAAGCTGTGGCCCTACAGCCGCTTTCCATTATAAATGCTAAATTGGGAAATGTTTAACATTCTTTGTTTAATCTTTGCAGTATAAAGGAAAAACAGCTGATTCTCAGAAACATGACAGCCTGAGCAGCCATTAGTGATCTGCCTCCCCCTTCCTCAAAGCAGAACAGGCCATTTCCAGCCTCAGCAGCAGCTTACACTTTTTAATCAGGAATGTACATTTAGATGGAACCCAGAAGATGGGATTGAAACTTTGTCATTTTTTTTGTTCCACTGATGTAAGGAGCCGAAGGCAATCAGAATATTTAATAAAAAATGTGAAGAGAAAAACAGTTTAAGAAATATATATAGTGGAAACTATGGACAAAGGTGGTTTCAGATGCTTTCTGCACTGTTTTCTGTTAATATTTTTTCACAGTCCTTCCATGAAGAAGAGTGTAATTATTTATTTTGATTTAAAACATTATCAACTGAGTGTATTTTTCTCTTGCTGACAGCACAGTCAAAGCAGCGAGTCCATCTACTCTGCTGCAACCAGTCACATATAAATCAGCACAAACTCGGGAACGAGCAGTCCTCTCAGCTGCTTACACAGACAAACTCTCTTTGTATCTTGTCTCTGCAAGAACTTCCCCAAAGGGGTGAGTTTCATCACGTGTCCGAAAAGTCACACAAGTCAGAGGTTTCTTCAGTTGAAATTATGAAGTAATACCTCAAATTGAGTCCCCACAGAAACGGAACTAACTGAAATAGTTAGGTTTTTACAAGATTTTACCCTGGAGCACACTTTCCGGATCATCAAGTCCAGCTCCCTGCTCTCTTCTACTACAGATATTAAAGGTCACTTCTTAAAGAGTTGTTTTTAAGCCTCTGCTTAAAACATCAACAAGGTGAAGAGAGCTTAAACGCCCTTCCCACCCCAGCCATGAGCATTCAGTAGCTGGCAGTGATGAGACCAGACATCCAGGGAACAAATCCATGACCAAACGAGGATGCTCTCCTTCCCCACAGGGGTTCTGACAGACAGCACGGAACATCCTCTTGTGGGGCTCCCTGATGGAGGCACTCAGTCCAAACAGAGCCCTTGCTTCCTTTAGTGACAACACAGAAACATTGACCACAGCACAGAGGAAAAAAGCAAGGGGCATCCAGGTGCTGACCCTGCTCGAGGCACTGCACACATGCCCACAACTCCTCCGCAGTGCTGGACTTCCAGGACCCCTCCCTGCAGGTGTCACAGCCCCCCTGCACATGCGGATTAAACAGCACAGGCAAGAACACACAGGTTCTCCCCGGGAGAAATGAACCAGGTGCCTTGTTTGCTCCAAATGTGGAAGATAATAGCTTTAAAAGGGGGACTGCAGGAACATTCAGTGCAGCTAGGCCTGACACTTTTGTTAAAATTACTCCAAAAACATTGCTTCTTGCAGCATTTCCTAGGGACTTCTGCAAGGCAAAAAGACCAGTGAAACTACTGAAGGCGCTAGCAATGAATTACTGATAGTGAAGGACACAGAATTGTCATAAACTTCAACCAAAGTGTGAGAGTTGCAGAAACGACTGCTCTAAGGAAGGGAGGGAGGGAGGAAGGGAGGAAACCTTGCACAATAATTGCTAGATAAAAAGCCTACCGTAGCTAATTCAGCACATTGCTGGATACAGAAAAATAATTTAGCTTACTATTTTTCAAATATACCCAACCCGAAGTATGTGTCAAGGAAGAGAAATAACGAAATTTCAAAATAAAAATTAATGTAGGGCTCTTTTCATTTTTTGTTGCTGTTTTTAAATTTTTAGGGTTCATATTTAACCTTTTCTCTAAAATAACAAACTTGAATTTAAGAAAACTAAGGCACAGATCTTCACAGAGACAGGACTCAAACAGCTTATGTTTAAAAATAAAATAGCAGAGTCTTTTTAAGTTGTGAAGTGAAGACTTATTCATTAAAACTGAATATTAACATCTCATTTCAGAAACTGTTCAAACCATCCCTATTGCCTATTTTGCCTATGAATTTAGGCAGACAGAAGTTTCACAGGTTGCATGTCTAGCATCTGGTCAAGTCAAATCACCCTCTCCTCCATAAATTAAAATTAGATTTCCATTCTGCAGAACACACAAAATTCCCTCATTCTGGTTGCTGTTCAACCGTGCATATATAACCAGAGTTTTAGCAGCAGGCATTTACAAGGGCTTTTCCCTTTTTAAATTAGAAAATACTCAGGAAATAATTAAATGTTTGTCTGACACTAAGGAAGGTTAGTGTCTTGATAGTAGTCCACTCAAGCATACAAAGCAAAGCCAAACTGAAGACCTGGGAAGTTAGGGGTAACCTAGTGACATGCAGAGAAATGCCTCAGTATCCGAGAAAACCGGGCAGATGCCTTTATGAGGGGAAATTGCTTGTCTGCCATTAAAAGTTATCAGGTTTTGTACACCTATTCCAAATAAGTCTCCCACTGCAATTGGTGCCAACAAAAAACTTACAGACTGAGACTCTGAAAAGACAAGCAGAAAGTAATTTTCACTCAAAGACAAATGATTACTCTTTTGATTAAGTCAAACACTGGACTCATTACTGAGCATGTTCTCTGTAAAGTTACACCATTTACATCTTCCAAGCATTTTATAAAGGGCAGACAGCTATGAGGGACACCAGGATGAGGGATTTTAAGGAGGTTACTCTCCTCCACTGCATGCAACTGTGTTGTAAACTCCTACTGATATGCTGATTCAGACACACCTTACAATTACATAGGTTTTCAGGCCCTATAATTCCTACAAGATGGTCTTCCAGAATTTAATCATCTGATGACCAAGGTTATTTTCATTTATATGTTATCATTACAATATACAGGGTTATTAAATCTCATATATGCTTGGTGTCCACAGTTTGGTCTGTGTGGCAACACCGGCCTGAAATTTAAATAATTTTTTAACCTCTACAAATTATTTCAATGCCTTCTCCCTATGTATCTGAATTGATTTTATAAACATTAATAAAATAGGTTTAGAATATTTCTGAAGGGCACAATAAAACAGTATCTGCCAGTATAATCCCTAAGTGATTCTTCACCGAGACACAAATGGAGGAAGAAGTTGTTTTCATTGCCCAGAGCCAAAGCAAGGGCTGGTTTCAGAATCCAGGTGTTCCAATACATTTCTGAATATATGTGTACTCCCCAGCAGTTTGGTGAAATATACTTACACAGCTTAAAACATACTTACAGAGCTTAAAATATTCCACTTCCTGTTTTCAGAAAACTCTGTTTCATTTAGCGTTTGTCTCAGGGATCACTGCTGAAAGATGTCAGCTTCAAATTTTTTTTTTCTATTATGCCCAAAGTGGGCATATTTCACATGCAGACTCATTTTATGGCTCTTTTCTAATGCCAGAAAAACACTTTAAAATAACAGAGGATTGAGCCCTATAACTCTATAATTGACCTAATAGACTCCTGACATCATATCAACAGAATTAGTAGCATTACACTGGGGAAGAATCTGTCCAAGAATGTGCACGCAGACAAGAACGGTTTGTAAAGAGCAAAAGAAAACAAACCCTGGCACAATGCTCGCAACCACAAACAGGTCAGATCCTCAGAGGATACAACCAGGAATAAATTGGTTGTAACAGCTACAGGAACAATTTCCTCCTGTAGTATGAGCAGAAAAAAAGTATGAAGTTTTCTTTATTACAGACCCATTTCTTCCCTTTCTTGAAGCCTAAGAATACCTTTTTTCTTTTTTAATTAATTATTATTTTAGCAGGGCTATATGTACTTCTTCTTGCATTTGACAGATGTAAATTAAAATAGCCCAACCAATTCTAATTAGAAGAATCTCTGGATCTTTATGGACATCAATCACTTAAAGTAGAAATGAATAAATAACGTTCAGCACAACCTAAAATTTCACTGTTCTTCTCCACTTGCTGCTGTTACACAGAGATTGACCTGACACTTGCATTAAGGTCAGGAGAGGAAAGGGAAAAAGCTTTCATTGTATACATCCAGAAGTTGGAGGGCGGGGTAGAAGAGAGAGGAGGAGAGAGGCAGAAACACTGTGCAGAAGCCAGGGATGTTCCAGAGCACACTGTGACAAGAAAATACTCAATAAGAATTCCTCCAGCCAAAACCAGATCTTAAATAGATCCATTGTCTTCCAGCCTGAAGCCCTTAAAAAGGCTCAAAATTAAAGTCTGTGCTGTGGGCACCCAGTCATTCTTTCCTTTCACCAGGATTTGCAGGTTTTAATACAATCTGTCGTCAGGAAAAACAGTAGAGCTGTACAGTCCAGAGAGGTAACAAAAGCGAAAGGCAGGCGAGAGTTACATAACTGGCTTTTTACATAAATATTACATTGAGAGATATTTTGCTTTTCAGAAAGGAAAAAAGATTAAAAGGAAAAAAAAAGCCCAAGCTAACGTCAGAGAATTCAATCCAACTTCACTCACTCCTCGTCCTTCTTTCACTTTGCAACATGTATCGAAGAGTTGAAGTGAGGTGTTTCTTTTTCTTTTTTTCATTACGACTAAACAAATAACCAATTCAGCCTTAAACACTTCATAACAGATTGCCTTGTATTACCTGAGAAGTGCACCACATCATGGAAGCTGGAAAAAAGTCTTATTTTCAAGCATAAGCAAGCCTGCCTTGCTTATCTGCAGCACAGGGCAATTAGAAATGATCATGGATGTTAAACAAGCTCGCCTCTGTACAGTCTGAGAAAAGGGAAAAAAACACCCTGCAAGTCTCCCCATCTGTTATTTCCCTTTTTTTTTTTTTTTTTTTTTTTTCGCTGTAGAAAAGCAAAATTATGCAAGAGCTTTTGAATGTAAAGCCTGTGTGTGCTTTTTCCCTTTTTGTCTCTGTGTACACGGTATGTGCTATTGCGTAACCCAGCACGGAGTGGGTGGCGAGCATTTACTATTGATTTACTCTACATCTCACACTGGGGAGGGAGACACACACGCAAAGCAGTGCACAGAGGTGACATGGACATGCATTTAAGGCATGTGCCACGGAGAGAGGGAAGCTAAGCATGTAAAAACAGAACTGTGCCTTTCTGAACTAAATGCAATTTTCCCAACCTTTTAGTTATCGTGCCCTTTGGTAGAAGAGCGGATGCTTAACAAAACCCACAAACCCCTCTGTCCAAAATAAGGTTTCCCTCCCACACACTCATGACCAAATCCTATTAGAAATGACAAAAACCTAGCAGTTAATGCCATTGTGACAATTCTTGTGCCAGGTATAAAGATGCCTAGCAAGCTCTTAGTGACTGTGAGGTTTCATTAAGGTTACAAAGAGAATTCTTTTTTTTTAGTAATACTACACATGAACCTTTTACTGATTTCTTTAGGACCTACTTTAGGCTTGCAGGAGCACAGAAATCATAGACACCATGCACAGTATGCAATACAAAGCCTTGGATTTTTTGAGATGATTGGGTGACATGGAACTATGAGAATTAAGAGGCTGGAAACAAGGGAAGTTCAACCTATTTTGTTCACTTATTAAGCTTGCCAAAATATTCATGTTGTTCTCTCTTTTCCACACACCCAGAGTCATCAGTTTAGACAGAAAGGCCTCTAGCTCATTAATGAGAATAATTTTGAGTCAGTAGGGAGAATTGTCTCATTCACACATGTGAATGCCCATCACATTGCTGAATCCTTTGCCTCCAAGGTGAGGCATGGCTGTGCAGATTCTGCCTGCTCCCACTTGACACTAGGTCTGACAAAGCAAGGGAACACCACCAGGCTGGCACAACACTGGACTCCTGGGCATCCATTTATTTATTGGGTCGAGGATTTGTCTAATAAAGTCAGCGGGATTCCAAAGCATGTTAACATACTTTAAAAGATGCTGCAACACTGAAGACTAAAACGAAGTTTATTACAAGCCACAGCAGACACTGAGCCTCGTACCAGAAATGAAACTGTGCGCTGATTAAGAAAAAAATATAAAATAAACAAAAAACCAATTATCAATGCTCTTAAAACTTCTTTTGCATTATCTTTACTGGAAGACACACACTCTCCATATTACTTTCTTCAAATTGTATGGACAATATGTTTTTTCTTTACAGATCTGACATCGGTCATTTTTACAGGTCCTAAAATAGCACAGTGGGCAAACAAAAAACTCCATGTTATAAGAAAAGCAAACCCTATTTTAAGGAAATTACACAGATATGCAATGTTTCTGACTATTCTGGGTTTTTGTTTTTTTGTTGGTTTTTTTTTTTTTCTTTTACCCAGGTCCACATCTACTAACATTAACTATGGTACTATCAGCCAGCATGCAGTCAGGATCTCTGTCAGGCTCTTAGGAAAAGAAAACATTCATTCACTGTCTTGCACATGCTTACTCATTTTGTTTGCACATAACTGGAATTGCATTGAAATTACCCAGAAAAGTTTTACACAAGAAGTCACGTGCAGCCTAACTAGTCTGATTTGTCTTAAAATGAAACTCACCCTTAAAGGAAAAGAATAAGGTCTTCATTAAACAGGACCTAGTCATGCAACCTGAATTGAGCACTTAACTAATACAGATGGGGCCAACTCAAAGCATGCTCAGGCATATTTCCTTTGCTCACCAGGGGAATGCTGGGGGAAAGAAATGAGACCCAGAAGGCAAACTCTACTTCCCTGTCATGCAGCCACTAGAAATGATGCTCCACAAGCAGACTTTGAGTGATGCTATGCAAGGTGTTTCATGAAGGCTGAACCAGAGGACCAGCACATCAAACAATGAAAACTCACACTCTTCTGACAAGAATGCATGTGAAAAAGAACTTATTTTTCAGCACCATTTATACTCTTAGTCTGGATGTTTAGTATATCCTCATCTTATGAGATGCAGCTTTACAAGCATAAAATGATTTACAGGATGTTATACAAAATAGATACAGAAAAAGACTAAAGAAATAACAGCTAAGGGAAGCCAATCTCAGATATTGGTAAGGGCAGCCCCAACACTGCTGTGCTTGCTTTATCATTGTCCAGAGTACACCTATTTTTAAGCCCTTGTTAGCATGTCAGATTCTAAGCAACTAGCTGTGGGCTCTACGTATCAGGTTCAAACAGAGATCTGATTCACCTAAAACTATGAGGATACAAACAAGGGAGTTCAGATCTGGTATATTCTCTTCTTAAGGGCTATTGAGCGAAGCTGGATAAAGTTTCCATTATAACCCACTTGCCTTCAATCACTCAAAAATGTTGGAAACTTCACTGCGTAAATTTTCTGTTCCTAATGTTTACCTAATCTTAAATTTCATGAAAACTGGAATAAACAAAAGTTCATCTCTTTTGCACATACAGAATGAGAAAGAAACATCCAGAGCTTTAAGAGAAAGGGAAAACAAGAGAGCTTACACTGTCTATAGAAAAAGCACAGAAAACAGCAGACACTATGAATGGACTCATAAAGTCAATACTGGCTAGATTTGTTTCAAGAAAAAGCTTTCTACTCTGATGAAAATAATTAAGTTTTTAAAATTCCACACACCTACTAAATCCTACCAGACCTCTTATGAATACCATCTTGGATACACATTTAGGTCAGAAAATCCTAAAAGAACCCCTATGTGTGTGCTAAAAAACCCCTTGTATCTAACTGTATGTTACATTCTTTAATGTCTCTGATAGATGTTCTCCCTACAAGAGAACGTAACTACAGAGCAACATTATTTTTCACTATGTTAGACAGCTGGTTTGGATAAATTTTTTGGGTTTTGATTAGTGAAACACATTAATAGGAGATGCCTTCTGCATGTATCAAAGACACTATAGCTCTTTATTTGCAGAAAAACAATGTGACTTCTTATTAAAGACTATCATAAGGGAGAAACTAAGGTTATAAACAAGTTATTACTCTAGGATTTCATGATTTTGCATGTAAGCTTAATGTTTCTCAAAACAGATTCTGTCTTTTTAATGACTGTAGGAGGACATAAGCACAGTGCTAGGTTGCCATGGGCTTTTAATGGCAAATTGAATAATAAAAAAATATTAAAATGATAGAGACAAAATCTAAATATACTAGGGATGCTTGCCAACTGTTCCTGCTAGTTAAAGAATCAATAAACCTTTGCAGACCTTGTGCAACATGACTTTACTTGCAAGAAAAGTAATTCACAACAAGTATGCTTTTCTTGGCAATTTACCTTTACTTTTCTCCTACCAGCGTCTCTTTCACATGAACCTTTTGGACTCTACTGTTTTGGAATGACCATGACACAGCAGAAGTTGCTAAACTTCCCCCACCCCTCAGCTAACTTATTAAACATGTGTCATGGTGTTATTTCCTAATGGTTCCTACAGACTGATATATTTCCAAGACTGTTTTAGTCAAAATGAATGGCAGTAAAATTGGCAAAGACTCAGAAAGCAAAGTCCAAGGAGAGTAGCAAAGAACTCAGTCAGAAAAAATGGTCTCTGGATATTTTTGCCATGTCTGCCGTAACCAAAAGAATAGAGGTTATGTCAGTGTTTCCATAATAAACATCAGGTTTCAAGATTATAACTCAGCTGCAAAGATCTGATCCAGACTGAAATCAACATGTGGCGTTTTAGATCAAGAGTAATTTTTTTTCTTTAAACTTATATTTCCCCTGCTGCAAAAGCAATCAAATGTTATAATTTAATCTGGTAAGCAATTACTAATTTATCAGAATTAGGGAGAGGAAGCAGAAAACAGAATTCAGAATTCAGTAAATGCTTTCTGGGATTGCATAACTTTCCTTCCAGATATTCCCTATGAGATTTTGAAAAGACCGTATTTCTAAAGTAATTGTTGGATCAGTATAACCCTCGTCCAACAAACCTTAGTATCTGTTTTGCTCCCTAAATGCAATATCTTCTTTTGCAGCGAGTGTGTTTTTTATACTGTGCAGCAGACGCAGGAAAAGACTAGGAGGGATTCAGAAGAATTTACAGGGTAGGCCAGTTAATTTTTGAAGTACTGTAATTGATCACATTAATTCACCTTATTCCTCTCAAACACCACTCCTAAAATACAGAGATTTCATCCTCAGGGAGCTCGAATAACTCAAGGATATCCAGACAAGGGGTAGATCACACACCTGAGGCATCCCTGAAGTGCAGAGGGCACGATGAGGTGTGAGAGCTGTGCCCAGAGCCGAGAACATCCTCCAGCCCAGAGGCTGGAGCTGCTCCTGCCAAAGCCACCACGAGCTGCGGCACCTGAACCAAGTCTGCAGCTCCTTGTTTCATAAAGCTTTATCACTACCTCAGGGGAAAGAGGAAGTGCCAACACCTCTTGTATCAGTTAGGCATTTCCCACAGCTTCTCATTGTTCATATACACAACTTCAAACTCCTCCTTAACTCAAGTATCTCAATAGATACAGTAGAAACAGGCACCTTCACAGGACACTTCCTGTGGCTTGAAAATCAAATTTTCAGGAAGCACCTAGGTGATAGGAAATGGTGGTGTAAACTGAGTATGTTAAAACATACCTGGAAGAGTTTATTTTCAGATATCAAAATAAGAAAGCTGAGTAAAAAATGGCTTGCACCAAACCAAGTAATTTATTCAGGAGCAAAACCCAGATATTCTGAGCTGCCTTTTCTCTTTTGATTTGCAGAGAATAATTATTTTAGACTGGATACTTTAGGAAAACCTGCATTACATGAGCTAAATACCACAGTAAGCCTTTCACCACTTGACATTTTAATTTTCTGTCTTTGGTTCTGTTTTGTCATACTAAGTATGGCTGGTCCGAAAATGAATATACACATGCTGGTGTTTGCCTTTCTTCTGCTTTGCTGCAAGTTCCTCAGAGTACTGAAACTTGACAATACTCATCAGCTAATGGCATCTTTTGAACACAACTAAATTAAAAACAAGTGAATTGTTTGTAATACAGCACAAAATATTATCAGCAGTATTTCCTACTGCTCTCCCTTCATTTTTACTCAGGACTATCAGAACACTTTGTACAAAAAGATTGACTCTCTTGAACATCCTTGCCTGCGAGTAGTTCCAGTGGAATCACGACACCCATTAACCAAACAAGGTATTATTCAATTACCCAACTCTGTGACATATTTATTGTTAATTCTACTCACAAATGGGAAAGTAAGTTCATAGATTCTAACTAATTTGTTCAAGACCTCACTCTAAGCAAGTGGTCAAGCTGGAAAGAGAATGCCAAACTCCCAGCTGCCAGCCTCTTGCTGTAAAGTCCTCACTACTACCTGTATTATACAAAGAAAAATAAAACACTGCACTGACAACTTTCGGGCATTTTGTAGCAATCTTGATTTATCTGAACAACCTCATCAAAGAGCTTTGGAATAAGAAAAAATTACTTTTCATCCTCCTCTGAATAGCTGTAATGTTTTCTTTATCCCTAGTAAGGTTAAGATTTTTCTGATTTTAACTACCTGTATTACAGCTATGGATTAGCCAAAGGTATATTGCTACAACAGAGAGAAAGATGAGTGCTAAAACAGGCATCAGAGATTTAGAAACAGAATGGTAAGACACCCTTATATGTGCACACACTCAACTTTACTTCTGAAAGTTAATTTTGCACTTAAATGCTTTCCTCAATCCTCTACCACCCAAGTTCATCTGGAGAGACTGCAAGACCTGAAGCAAAGAAGATTCAGCAGAACCAGAAAGTTGACAAGCACAGTGCACGAGGTTTATTGTAAAATAGAAACTAGAGGTAGCACTTTTTCAGAGTGTGGGTCAGAATTTTTATTTCATATACTGATTTTAAGGTAAAATTATACATGCTATGCTTTGACTTCAGAAGAAACTACACAACTTATATCAAGCAAATTACTAGATATAGTAAATCTTCTGTCACAATTGCTGCTCGTATTGGAAGGAAGTTTTCTTACCTTTTTCTTTTGCTGAGAGCCAACAGTGTCATCCCCTTAGTCAGTGTCAGCCACTCTTTTATTATTACAGAAGGCAAGTAATAGCGAAACTGTGCTGATCTGCCTGCTTTCACTCTATATAGTGTCTGTATTTATAGGCTTTTGCTTCTATCTGATTCTATATTTATCTGCTTTATCTGCCTACAGTGCATCTGCTTCTCATACACACAGACATATATACACACACGTGTGCATGCACACACAGACACAGACACAGACACACACACAGACACAGACACATACACATACGGGCATACCCCGAATATGGGTGCTTACAGCCGGCTTCTGTTCCACAGCAACGTTTGTATAAATACAAACATATGCAGTGTACAATATAAACCAAGGCATGCACAAAGAAAATCATCAGCTATTGCATGAATATGCCTCGCTGGCTTTGGGAAGGTTTATTATTCAGCAGGCTGCCTAGTCAAGAGGATTGTATACAATCAGTTTCCTTTACATTACTCTGCTGTTGTAGCTTTGCAAGCAGTAGCAATTTATGCTGTTATTTTGCTGGGAGTTTTTTTTCCACGTAAGCATAGTTGGCACAGTTGTGAAATCACTGCCATCCTGTCAGGAGATGGACTCCCTGTTGGTACCACTAACAGCTTCCCTCAGGCTAGTCATTAAAAGGCAGGAGTTAGGCCACCCTATGCCAGTTCAGGAGAGCATCCCCTAGAGGGAAGGAAGAAGGTACAACCTCAGATCCAGGTCGATCCGGCAATTTTAAGACCAAACATTCCTTAGGCTTTAAAAATAAACATTGTTTTCCCAAAATAACAGAGAATAAATGGAGGTATTCATCTTCACATGAGGAGAAAGCATCATGCCACACATCCCCGTATCACCAGACGGAGTTACAGGTATTCTGTCCTATTACTTAGACAGGAGCTTTATCTCACCTCAACCTTTTTGGTTGCTGGGGACGCTTCTGTTAAGACAATGGGAGCTGCCAGGGGAGATGATGGAAGTGGAGTATGTGACAGTAAAGATCTCTGTGTTACCACAATGTGATAAAGCTTCCATCAGACCAGTTATCTAAACAGATCACAGCATGTTTCTGCTGGACAACTTTTATTCAATACTTGATTCATTCACATCCTACCGTCTCCACGGAGGAGGAGGAGTTTCCACAATGCAAGAGCAAAGCTAGGCAAGAAGTCACTGGGGATTTCTTTCTGTCCCCCTCACTGCAGAAGCTGCATTTTGCCTTCCCAGTTGTTCATAAGGCAGTGAAAATGAACCGCTGATTTAATACACCTCTAGACTCTTCTGCAAGGGGCAGGAATTCCTAAGCCAAAAACTACTGGGTATATAGGCTAAAGAAGTAAGATACAAAGAACTGTCTGAGTATCAAGTGCAGCTGAAGAAGACAGTCTTACCCATAACCATTTCTAAATCCTGCAGAACTTCAAATAGGGTCAAACAACACATCCTGGCATTTTACAGGAGTGAAAATCTATACTGAATTTTAAAAATCCATTCTCCTCTGAAAACCAGGTAATAAGTACATTAACTAGTAACTTAAAGAATAAACAAATTATCGTTAGGATGTGTTTAAACACTTCAAACAAGTTCTGTCACTTAAAATCAGAAAAAAACCCCAACCCCTTAAGAAGAGTTTTTATGTCAAGATCATGTTCGATAACTAAACCAGAAATACTACTACAAAATCAAAGACTTTTGGATAATTCTTTCATACACTTGATCACACTGAAGAACAGCTCCTGTAGTAATTTCATGCATATCCGGTATTAAATGGTCCATTTGAAAGGGTTTTCAGAAAATCTACAGACAAGAGGGTATTTAAATATTATATATATACTCTTCATGCAGATTTTCTACGTATCTTAATTTAATTTATTTTAGTCTTTATATTCCCATTTCTCAATCACTACGCTGAACTGCAGCTGCTGAACAAAACTCTGTTCTTGCTTTCCTCACTGTTTAAGTTATCCTTACCCCGATGGTTGACACAGTCATCTCAAAATTTAAAAAACTGGAATTCCATCGTCTTAACTTACTGGTTTCTTAACTGCCCAGCTCAACTTACTCAGTAACAGGGGAATCCACTCTACTTGAAAAGTTTTGCTGTTTTGCAATCTACAAATAAAATACCAATTTGAAAGAAGAGAGAAAGGATGTTTGGTTAGCTCCTGCATTATCTAAGCATCATCAGTCTGGTAGGATCTGTTATGAAAATACTAACATCCTGCTAAAAATGACAGTTTGTGATTACTGTAATGACCCTACATTTATGATATCTTTAGCAGTGACCACTTAGGAACTAGTCCATTAATTTTTTTCTCAGCAGGGTGTTTTATAGTTTTAGTGTGTTTAAGAGCATTTCTAAATTGGAAAACATTATTTAATTATTCACGTGGAAGCAGATTGATTACAGAATATAGTTTTTCTTTGAGGTGCCCTACAATGTACCTTTATACATATAAGAAAGTATTTAAGCACTTCTTTGATGCACAAATGTACAAACTCCTACCTCATTTGTTCAGCATTCTTTGAAATTTTATAGGTAGAACATAAAAGGAACCGTTTTAATGCAAACTCCCTCCTTTCTTATGACAAAGAGAGTGAATATTACTGGACTTCAAGAAATGTACTCTTCTCTCTTTATATATACATTGCACTGAAAAATATAGGTGGGGACAAATGTCTAATACATCTTACATTGCTTAAATGAGCTCAGCATCTGACATAGATCTATCCATCCTAAGGAATCCTATTAGATTTGCTAACTGATAGCTAGACTCTTAAATACACTATATTTTTACTTGGAGCAGCTTTAATGATTAAAATTGAAACTAAAGTAACACTTTATTTCCAAATAAATTAAAATATACAAATTTAAGCCCTGTCCTTCCTTTCCCTCAAAAAAGGACTTATGTCATTTTGTACTGAAGCAACTCGATGGGTTTATAGCTCAATACTACATTAGCATAAGCATATACATGCATGAAGTTGATCTGGTTTAATTACTTTAGTAAAAACATCAATCCTTTCAAATACAGCAATTATATTAGCTAAAAATCTATGCACATATTGGGCCTTAGTATGGGCCTGAGACCTTCTAAGACAAAATGGTAAAAACCAGATGTCCATTCCAATGTTCACGTTCCTGAATAAACTTTCGAAAGTTGAAACTGCCCAAAATATGTCCGTTTAAAAGTAAATAAATTACATGGGCCATGCACTAATTCGTTGAATCAGGATTTCAAGGACCAAGAATACGCATTTATATATTAGAAGAAAATATTTGTCCAATTTATCAATAGACAAGCAGTACTGAGAAATTATAAAAGAGAATTCTTTCAATGAGTTCAGTGACAGAAATCCAAAGAATGACACGGACACTGTAAGCCAACCAAGTCCATTTAGCAGCTCTGCATGGAAGGGGCTGAAACCTCATCAGGAAGGACTGATCAATGCTGTTTTCTAACAAAGAAAGTCTTAAGCCTCAGATACACAGGTGCAACTTGGCACCTTCATCATCTCTTCATGCAGCAGAAGCTTTGACGAGGCCAGCAACACTTAAAGGTAGAAACAGGGTAGAAGCTCCTGGTTCTTTATAACTCTTAAATACTCTGTGGTTCTCTGAACACAGAGAACAGCCTTCTTTTTCTTGAGAAGCCAGCAGAAAAAAGTTCTTGAGAAACAGAGGGAAACAAAAAGAAAAGAAAAAGTTGTTGAACTCCGTAGATGATCTTGACCAAAATAATGAATTACCTCAACAAACGCTGACAAAAACTTAAGGAATTGACTATCTTAATCCTACTACCGTTAACTTAAATTGGTCATCCCAGCTTTCCTGCAGAAATATTGTGAATTATTTGTGTCCTAACACAATGGAAGAAAAGTTTCCTACTCCCTTCTGCAAGCACGAAAAGCTATTGAGTAAGATTTTTTGCAGACACTTATCTCAGAGAGTTTTCTTGAAGGCTCAGAGGGAACCGAAGCAAATACCTGATGTGCTGCAGTAAAGAAGACCATGTTTCCCCATGGAAGGATGAGAGGATGGGCACAAGTGGAAATATATGAAATCCTATTTAAACGTGAAAATCGAAATGGTGTTGAGGGTACTCAAACACTGGAATTGCTACTCAGAGAGGCTGTGGAACCGCCATCCTTGGAGATACTCAAAACTCGACACGGCACTCAGCAATGTGCTCTGGGTGAAGCTGCCTTGAGCTGAAGGATTAGACTAGACCTTAGTGGTTCTGTGAAAGCTTTGCAGATAGGAATTTAGAAGCTACACCAAAACAAAGTATTTTCCTAGGTATGGCTTTATTTGACTTGGTCCTGCTGAGAAACACGAAGCTTGACTCCAGGCTGTACAGGTTAACAGAGCAGATGGTAGAAGTATCAGTATGCTTTTATTGTACCTTCAGTAGCAGCAAAGGCACATCCTTCACCATGTATTTTGTTTGTGATAGCTGCTGGAAACTGGTAGAGACTCAGGTCACCATCATCTATACACTATCAGATCTCCCTATCTCTGAACGACACCTTGCTTTAGAGATCAGATCTTCATTCTGTGTCTCCACAAAGCCTAAAGACTCTTTGATCCACCTCATGTAAATATGTCCAAGAAGAAAGTAACAATTCTCTGTACACATTCAACCAGATGCATTTTTCTAGGCTAATAGATACTTCTGCAAATCCAACCTGTGAATGAACAGACCTGACTCAACTGATTTATACCATTAAAACT